>JAHBMJ010005793.1:0-65193 GCA_018398765.1 Chromera velia | reverse complement strand
TCTCTCTTTCTCTCTTTCTCTCTTTCTCTCTTTCTCTCTTTCTCTCTCTCTCTCTCTCTCTCTCTCTCTCTGTCTGTCTTTCTCTCTTTCTCTCTTTCTCTCTTTCTCTCTTTCTCTCTTTCTCTCTTTCTCTCTCTCTCTCTCTCTCTCTCTCTCTCTCTCTCTCTGTCTCTCTGTCTCTCTTTCTCTCTTTCTCTCTCTCTCTCTTTCTCTCTTTCTCTCTTTCTCTCTTTCTCTCTCTCTCTCTCTCTCTCTCTCTCTCTGTGTGTGTGTGTGTGTGTGGGTGGACATGTGCGTTTCCACATCTTCCTTTGTGCCTGGTTGCAGGGGTGATTATTTCCCTCCTGGACAGACAACCATCACATGCACCTTCTCTCCTCCCGACTGCGCTGCCCAAGCCTCCGTCCAGGCCACGGTGACTCTTGTCGACGTGACACCGAAGATCACCGTCACCCAGATCAACTTCCTTGCCGACTCTTGCGGAAGGGATACACCTGCACACTTCGATCTCTCCACAGGACTGTCTGTCGCGCATGGACAAATCACCTCATGCACGCCAGTGGACAGCTCAATTCCAGATGCAGACAGTGACCCCACAAATGCGGAGGTCAAACTCTTCCGGCCCGGACAGACGGAGATCGCCTGTGAGGCCACAAGCGACCTACCAGCGTTCCCGATGTGCAAGAGTCAGGCGTCTGTCTTCACAACAGTTCGGAACATCCAACCAAATCCTGTGGACATGACAGATCTCTACGGTCATCTCTGCGGTGCGGATTCCTATGCCTCCGTCCTTCTTCCGTCTCCCACCGGAAACGGAGGAGCAGAGTACGGAACATGCCTTGGAGACGGCGAAGTGTACACCTCTGCTGACGGTCTCACGTTTGCCAAATTTGACGATGAAGGGGATGACTTCAAGGTCACCTGTCCGGCCCAGTCGAAGATTGACTACTCGTGCACTCGAGACATTCACTTCAACATTGAAGTCTCAGACAAGAAGCCGAGAGTTCTAATCAGGAACAGATTCAACAACGGACCCCCGCCAACGGGGCCTGTTTGTCCCAACGAAGAAATCTCTTACAGAGTGCTTTTCGACGATGGTGCCAAGCTCTTCTGTTCCCCCGGCACCACACCCGAGAACAGCGGTGACAGAGGATTCTTCACCCCCACCGAATCTGGAGCAGAGACCATCGAGTGCACTGCCGTCTCCGAGATCCTCGAGGACTGTCACCACACTGATGACTTCACCCTCGCTGTCCGTCCAGGGCCTCCTGAGCTCTCTTTTTGGAGTTCCTGGGGTCTCGGCAAGACTATCAGACTTGGTGGATTCATCAAACCACCACGTCTGTGCAACAGAGCAGACACCTTCGTGCCGATTCTCTACAAGGTCGAAGCATACCCAGACGCCCAGGTCGACTGCTACATTGTCCCCTTCGCACCGTCGAACGAGATTGTGACCCCCTATGCGGGGAGATTCCTGGTCGGCAAGGACGACTTCGTTGACACTGTTGTCGAATGCAAAGCACAAAACACCTGCGGAAGCGACAAGCTCACGTTCAGTGTGAGCCTGAAGGACCCTGCCAAGCACCTGGACATTCCCCGAAACGTCTTCGGCAGGTCTTGCTCTGGCGGCTCGGTTGAGGTCAACTACCGGCAGGCGATCAAGGTCGGAGGGGTGCCTAGAACCTCCAACGTGTGCACCGCGATGATTGACAATACGGAGGTGGACGTGACCGACCCCACAGGAATCCAGTTCCCTGTCGGCAAGACGACCGTCTATTGCACAACCGACTTTTACGATGATGTCTGCGAACAGGCTGGGTCAGTCAGTCAGCCAGCCAATCAGTCACTGCGTTGGGGCGGGAAAGGGTGTCGGAAGCTTGTCCAAATGGAGAGAGAGCCATGAATGCGGAGAATTTGACATACTTGATCGACAGCCCTGCTTGAAAATGTACCTCCATTCGATCTTGTTTTCTGTTGACAAATTCTTGTCGACAGTTCAATTGCTCCCCCCCCTCCTCTCTCCCTCTCTCTCCCTCTCTCTCCCTCTCCCTCTCCCTCTTTTGATTCTCTCTCCGTGCCTGCGTGCGTGCCTGCGTGCGTGCGTGCGTGCGTGCGTGCTTGCGAGTGTGTGTGTGTGTGTGTGTGTGTGTGTGTATGTGCATATCTACGTGCGTTTGTGTGTGTGCAGCACCTTCCATGTGATCGTCTCAGCCCGCCCCATCCAGGTCCCCGGTCACATCGAGAAAGAAGTCTGCGACCCCGACGGCCTCGTGGAGGTCACATGGGACACCATCACTGCAGGGGACCCCTCTCTGCCCGTCTCGTGTGTTGTCGATGGAGGCGCAAATGACGGGCAGCCTGTGGGTCTGAGTGGAGACGAGTTCCCACTGGGAACCACAACAATCATTTGCGCTGCCCTCGGATGCAACGACCAGATGACCACCGAGTCGTTTACCGTTACCGTGACTCTCCTCCAGAGCCCCTCATTCGGTCTGGTCCCCGAGTCTTCCCCTTTCTTGAGCTGTCTTGCTCCAGGAGGGGTCGCAGAGGACTTGGTCTTCACAGTCGTCAACCCGATGGGGACTCAACCGATTCAGTCAACCTGCACAGTCGTGGACGAACACGACCCTCTGGGCCTTGGAGCGGGCCGAATGGTGCTGCCAGGAGCAGACGACTACTCTGTCGGAAAGAAGACCACCGTCCAGTGTGTGGCTACAAACCAGTGCGGCAGTGCAAGCTCGTTGGTAGTCATGGACGTTCAGAGCGCTCTCCCTGTTCTCGGGGAATTGCCTCCAGATCAGTTCCGATCCGTGTGCTTTGAGAATCAGGGTACTCCTCTACAGGTCTACTGGGAGGACCTTGCCGGCCAGTCCCTCAGCATCCACCCAGAAGGAGGAGACCTCCAATGCGCCTGCTTTGCATCATCTGGGGGTTCGTGTGCCCCTCTCGCGGGCACAGAGAACACTCCGAACGCCTTCAAAAACGGCGGATTGTTCCTCCCCGGGTTCACCTACACCGTCACGTGCGATGCAGAGGGCACCTCAGACCCCTCCTGTCAGACCTCCTCGGAGTCTTTCGAAGTGACGGTCGACACGAGCGCAGAAGTCACCATTGGGATCTCTTTGAAGAGCGACCCCCACCAGTTGGTCTGCACAGGCTCAGGAACTGCAGCGTTTGTGTGGAGCATCAGCTCTCCTTCCGGAAAACCGACTTGTACTGCAGTCACAGGACCTCTCGCAGGGCAGGAGGTCGGGCAGACTGGAGATCATTTCCCTGTGGGCAAACACACGATTGTCTGTGAAGTCGCCCAATGTGGTGGCGGTACCGTCTCCACAGTGCCCCTGCACATCTCCGTCTCCGAAAATTTCCAGCCCACTCCTATTGTTCCCCCTCGGGGCGCATCCGTCAATGTTTGCGGCATGCCGACAGGGAGAGCAGACTGGGCACCTCTCCGCCTTCAGACCTACAGGACTGTCAGCGTTGGCTGCCCGCAAGAGAATCCAGACGTTGAGTCTACATGCGAGCTTGCAGTTGATCCTTCAACAGATGTGGCCAACGTGCGGTGCTGCGACGACAACGCACTCGTCTGCAAGACCAATGATCTGTTCGGAGGTGTTACGGCTGCCGACCTCACTGACAGAACCTACCAGCAGGCCAGACAACTTTGCCGCCAAGGAGACTATGGAGGTGCCAATTTCATTCCCTGCCTGGAAGAGGACCTGAATAAGTGCTGCAACACGGGTTTTGGATTTGACAGCATGCCGGTGTGGACACGAACTCCGTGCGACCCCGGACGATTTGAGCCTGCCAACGCAGAGGGCGTGACTGTCGTCTGCAGTTCTCCTGGCGTGTCTGAGGTGAACAGTTACTTCGGTGTGTTCCCTGTCGGACAGAGCACAGTTGTCTGCACGGCCTCGAACGAGTGCGGGAAGCACAGCGACTCCTTTGCAGTCACAGTGACTGACATCAAACCGAAGATCACCGGACCCATGTCCTTCATTGAGGAAAAGTCAGTGCGAAGCAACAGAACAGGCAAAAGAAGCCTTTGCTCCTGAGGAGATCGCCCTCTTTCCCGTTGTGTCTCTGCTTGTCGGATATATATATATATACCTCGTTCTCTAATTGTTTTTGCTCTTAATTCTGCCTTTGTCCTGTTGCTGTTTCCACACTTGTTCCGGTTGTCACATCTTTCTTCCTGCCTGGCACGTGCAGGTGCTTCAACGGGGCTGGTCTGGTCGTCACGCCGCAGCGTATGGTGACCTTCCCGGGAGACGGTATCACGGTCCATCCTCCAGAGGACGACCTTGTGTGTACCACAGACAATCCTGCAAACTCTGTGAACATGGATGGCTCAGGTGCAGTCCTTCAGGTTGGTTTGCAAATTCAAGAATGGATTCATTCATGCGCAGCTGCACGAGAGTTCATTGTATGAAGCTGTTTCGGTGCATTAAACGACATTCAATCAAGAGACTGGACGATGCTGCCTTTCGAAGTGATTTGACTTTCTGTTATGCGTAAAGACAGAAAGAAGATTGTGTGGTTTTTCTTCTGGTTGCTGCGACTAGAGCACACTTCGCTGCATTTCGTCTTCTGCTCTGGTGGCAATTTTTTAGTTTCTTTCTTCCTTTCTTCCTCCGTTGGCCCTTCTTTCTTTCTTTCTTTCTTTCTTTCTTTCTTTCTTTCTCTCTTTCCTTCCTTCCTTCCTTCCTTCCTTCCTTTCTTTCTTTCTTTCTTTCTTTCTTTCTTTCTTCATTTTTTTTCTTTCTTATTTTAGTCGTCTTTTCTCCTTCTCTCCGGGCCCCCCTCTGCAGGGTAGCGACACGATCACATGCGAGGCCACCTCTGCCAGAGGCTCCAATTGCATGGCAGACAGCTTCTCTCTCACAGTGACCCTCATCGAGATCGGGGTGCCGGTCATCAAGGCCTCAGACATCGTGAGACAAACCTGCGATCCTCTCTCTGGGGGTGTTGTGGTCGCATTCCCTTCGCCCATCCGCTCCCACTGCGTCAGCGCCGCCCACTCCGGGACCCAGACTAACGTCGACTGCCTGCAGTCGGCTCTCGTCTGCGAAGTGGTCTCCATCAAGGATTCAGGCGGGAACGACATCGACCCTTCACTCTCCTCGTCTGTCGTGCGTAAGGGAGACAACGTGCCTCTCGGAGGACCCGCGAAGCCCTTCGCGTACAAACCCGGAGGAGGGACTGCTGTGACAACGGTGAAGTGCCAAGTCCAGGGGAGGTGCACTCCTAACCCTGTGTTGAAGACCTTCACCGTCAGCGTGACCCTGAACGAGAAACCCGTGATCCAAACACCCGGTGAGGTCTTCACAGACGTCTGCGAGCATCCTGGAGCCATGGGACTTGCTCACTTTGTCCCCGTCACTGCAGGTAGCGTTCCTGTCACATGTGAGGTGTTCCCTCTGTCGTCGAGCAAGAACGATCCAGCCAACCGAGACGTGAGCACTGGATCGACCCAGCTAATTGTTGGGCAGCCCACAACGATCATGTGCATGGCCACAAACGCGTGCGGCACAACGACAGAGAAATTCTCTGTGACAGCCATCAGTGCGAAGCCCAAGCTCCCTGTGCTCCCCTCCAACCATTTCTTCGAGGTCTGTCCTCTCGGAGACCCCTCAGAGGTTCCTATCCACAAGACCTTCTCTCCAGGCATCCTGGCCGATTCCTGCGAGGCAGAACCATCGACTGCGATGCTCACACAGGATGGAAGCACCTCCGCATACATAGGAGGAAAGTTCCCGATTGGTATGAGCACCATCACATGCACACAGGAGCCCGTCTTCCAGAAGTCTCACGACGGTTGCAAGGACAACGATGAGGGCGGCCCGATGGATCTCATGACCATGTGCGACTCCCCCGCGACTCCGAGGGCTGTGCGATGCTGCAAGGACAACGCGGCCGGTGCATCTGAGCCTGTGGCCTGCCGAAATGACGGACCCTTGTCGACTGAGGAATGCGCTGCCCTGAGCATGGTCACTCTTGATCAGGCAAAGGAGGAATGTTCGTCCTGGGGAGGCAGATTGTGCACAGTTGAGGAGCTCGAATCGGACATCTGTTGCCGTAAGGGGTGCAACTTCGACAGCGCTCTTGTGTGGACCTCCACTCGGTGCGAGGACGAGGAAATTTCCAACGACGCATGTAAATCTGTGGAAGGAGACTTCAAGGTGCAGGTCAGTTGACAACAAGAGTTGATGATCAATCATAGGCAGAACGCTGCTCTTGCACAAAAAAGCTACGGGTTTCTTGGAGATTGTTTCTTTCTGTCGGAAGGAAGCAAAATCCAGATCTGACCACTCCGGTTGTGTCACCTGCGGTAAAGTTGTAGACGTTCTCGAAGTCGATTTGTTTGCTTGTTTTTTTCTTTTTTTCTTTATTTCCTTCTTTCGCTCTTTCTTTCTCTCTCTCTCAATGTGTTTGCTTGCTTCCTTCCTTGCATTTTTTTCTCTCCATGTGCATGATTTTGCCTCGATCCTCTCGCTTCCTTGTATAATCATGCAGGTTGTCGACGTGACTCCGAGTTTGATGGGCGTCCAGAAGGGTGCACAGATGATCGACGTGTGCGGTGCAGACCCGACAGACTTCGTCTTCGGACCCCCGACCTGTGCGATGTGCGATCCTGCATCGGAGATGTGCCATGTGACCGCGACAGACACAGCTGTGGTCAGCCGAGGAAGTCCCGATCTGCATGTGAATCAAAAGAGATGAGGCTGCACTTTTGTGATCAGCACCTACATGCATCCACAGGCAGCAAGTCATGCAACTGATCAGGCAATTACACGTACAGCAACCCATCCGTTCAGGCTTTCACTTCGCAATTTCAAATCGCCTTTTCATGTCAGGTTATTGGAGTCACACTTTTCTCTCTTGTTTCGTGTGCGTCCTTTTTCTCGATCCTCTCTCTTGTGTCTTCCATGTATCATCTGGTTTTTTTTTTTTCGTGGTCTTGTCTGCATTTCCATTCATTCTCAATGCGCCTACGTTGACGTGCAGGCGACCGACTCAGAATTCACCCCGTTCACGTCTCTGACCGTGGCTCTGCCTTCCGGCACCGACGTCTCTGGCACAGTGACCTTCGAGTGCAAGGGCGAGCGGACCTACACAGACCCGGTGGACGGCTCCGCTCAGACGTGCCCCACGCCACCCGGCGAGACTGTCGTGTCCCTTACGCTGAAGAACCGAAAGCCGACTCTGAGCTTCACAGTGTCCAACGGAGAGCTGATGGGCTCCACCAAGACCTTCAAGGTGTGCGACCAGATGGAGAAGGCAGCCGTCGAGTTCGATGTGCAGAGCTCGATTCCGTATGGGAGTGCTGACACCGATGTGGTTGTCTCCTGCAGAGAAATTATGGACTCCAGCATTCCTGTCGACTCCAGCGGTGCGTTTGTGATGCTCCCATCGGGCCTCACCGAGAAGGAGTTCACCTTCGAATGCGTCGCGCACAGCAAGGACCTGAAGACATGCGAAACCACTGCAACCCAGACGATCAAGGTCGAGTATGACCCTACTTGCCAGTGTGAGGCTCCGGACTTCTCGGTGGAAGAGCACCCTCCCGCGGTCTTCACTTGCAACGGCGAAGCGATGGCCTTCAAGTCCCTTTTCCCGACAGAGACTGCCGACTACACACTCCAGTGCAATCCCAACAAACACACAGAATTCCTCCCCTCTCAGAGCCCCGTTAACGTGCAGTGTGTTGCAACCAGCACAGTACCGGGATGCGGCAGGACGACAACCGACAACTTCAAGATCACCATCGTTGACAGAAATCCAACAGCCGTCACTAGACCCATCACCAAGACCGTGTGCGACGCAACTGACGTCATCCACGTCAAATTCGATGCCGGCATTGACTTCGGTCCGATGACTGAATTGGTCCCTGGCAGTTGTTCAGTCAGAGATGCCTCCGTGATTGTCGACGATGTTGGCGGGATGTTCCCAGGAAGAGCCGACCCCTATATCGTTGATTGCCAGATCCGGCACACCGACGACACCGACTGCACAAAGCCGATCTCTTTCAAGGTGATTGTCAGACCCATCCAGCCGACGATCCAAGGGGTCCCTCAGGCAGACGTTGTGCTCAACTGGTGCGGAAGCGGGACTGTGAAGGTTCAGTACGGACCCATCTCGGCCATCGGCGCCGATCCCAACGCGTTCACGTGCACCACCACCTCTTCCGACGCCTCATCCAACTCAGGATCTGAGCAATGCAACTTCAACAGCTGTGGGTTCTTCACATCCGACTCCACTTCAGAGATCATTTGCAATGCAGTTGCAGTTTCCGATGCAGGGACATGCACGGAGACTGAGAGCTTCAACGTCGTGGTGAAACAGGACAAACCGGACTTCTTTAAAGACATCTCCGACGTCCATTACCCGTTCTGTGGCGTCTCTGGTTCTGGTGTTCTTGAGCACATCCCGTACATTGTCGACGGTACGGAAGGCGGGGCGATCATGGCCGAGTCCACCTTCCTTCGCCCCTCTGTAGGCATGGGCACCCCTGCCGAAATTGTCTGTGACAGAAAGGGGGATCTGACAGGAGGTGTTTTCGAACTTCCTTCTGCCATGACCAGTCGCACAGACACGGTGACCTGCACAGCCACGGACGTAGATGCGCCGACGTGCCAGACCGAAATTTCGTTCAGCGTGACTCTGAAGAACTACAAGGTGATTCTGACAGAGAACGCGGACGTCCCCAAGGTCTGTGGTCTGGACGAGGCAACTGCAAGGTCTTACAACCTCATGGCAAAGTTTGTAGGTGGAGAGACACCCACCGAGAAGGTGCACTGCGACCCATCCGAGGATTCTCTCCTGATGGGCGAACAAGACGTCACGTGCACGATCGAGGTCGACGGTTGTGAGTCCACTTTGGAGTTCACAGTCACCCCAATGGACATCACCCCTGTCATCACCGTGCCTTCACCCAACCCCGTTCTGTTGGACTCTTGCACAGACGATCCAAGAGAGCTGGTCACTGCTGACTGGATCCCAGACGTCAGCTGCCCTCTTTGCACCACAGGCCTCTCATGCCTTGATGGGGACGGCAATCCTGTTGGTCTCGACGAAGAGATGTTCCCAGCTCAGCTGCCAGGCACACCGGGAATGTTTGAGTTCCTCTGCACAGGCACCACACCGTACACACCTACTGGGGCCACCATGGCACAGTCCTGTGAAGTGACGAACGAATTCGCCCTCACGGTCACCAACAGGCTCGTGACTATCGAGGCAGAGTCGACCAGCCTCACTGATGAGGTCTGCGGAGACGATGTGCCTGTTTTCGTTGAGCTCGGACTGACATGCGAAAAGGAGGGAGTGGAAGTGTCCTGTAAGGACTTTGCGATGTGCGTCACACTCGAAGCTCCCGACAAGGTCCGAATGATCAACCCCGACGGTGATTTCTTCACCGCAGATGAAACTGACGAAGGTGGGTTGATGATCAAGTGCACCATCGAGAACACAGACAGCGCTGAGACCTGTATGGATATGGAGACCATCACAGTGACGATCGTGGACATTTCTGACCAACTCGACAAGTGTCCTCTCGACTGTGTTGCTCCAAGATTCGACCTGACCATGTTCCCTGCCGACATCTCAGTGACAACTTGTGACGGAGACGCCGTGCCGGTCACATACAGCCGCCCTGTTCTGTTGGAACCTTATCTTCCCAATGCCGGGGAGGATCTTGTCGACATCCTCTGCAAACCTGCCTCGTCAGCTGCAACTGTTTTTTGCTATTAATATCTACTCCTCTGTCTCCCGGCGCACTCTTTTGTTAGTTCTGTCCGCCACCCTTTCTTTTTTTCCTTGAACTATCTCTTGTCTTTGTGTCTTCATTTCCTTTCTTTGATCGCCCTCCAGTGCCTTTTGATCGAACAGGAATGAGTGAAGAAAAAGGAGAAAAACAAGATTTTGTGCTTTCTGTGAGTTTCTCGTCTTCGGTCCAGAAGTTTTGGTTCCTCCTCTTCGTCTTTTCTCTCTGTGTGCATTCACGCACTAAAGAAACCTGCCTGTCCTCTGGCTTCGTCTTCCGTTCTCTAAGAATGTATTCAAGAGAGTGTATTGGTGCAATGCGTTCATTGAAAGCCGTTAGCAATCAAGTTCGGACTTTCCCTTTTCTGCGTTGTGCAGAGGAAGCAACTTCCGAGTCGGCTCAACTGTCGTCACCTGCACAGCAACTGTGAAGTCTTGTGGTGCATCCGCAAGCGAGCACTTCACCGTGACAGTGATCGACAACACGCCAGTGCTCACAGTCGGAACAAAGAAGTATGCGGCAGACACTTGCAAAGGCATTGACCCCCCGAGACCTGCAGTTGTGCCGTACAGCGTCTCCGCCATGCCTGAGATGAGCACCCTCGTGTGCACGGAGGTAGGAGATGACAACGGCACAGGCGGTCCTAATTCTGGATTTGACATTGTCCGGAATATCAACGTCCGGCGTCTGGGTGACATCTCGTCGTATGATCCTGATATTACGGGAACCTTCGAACACCCAGGCACCTACAAGATCGAATGTGTGGCGACGTTTATGGGATGCACGGCCAGGGAGCACCTGCATGTGGAGGTCCGTCTCTTCTCTGCGCTTTGCATCATTCTCTCTTTCATGCAGACTTTTCTTTCTTTGTGGGGATCCTGGACATGAATGGGGTGTGAAGCTGTACAGGAGGCATCGTTGAGATTGAAGAAAACACACGGACTTCTACTCTTTCTCTCTCTCTATGCGTGTGTGTGTGTGTGTGTGTGTGTGTGTGTGCGTGCGTGTTTGTCTTCGTTTGCGTTCGCGTTCGCGTTCGTGTATACTGTGGATGAAGATGTTTCTGTTTCGGCACTTGTGCTTCGCTCTTTTCTGTTTCGCTCAAAGTACTTCGGCATGTCTCAATGACCTTTCGCATCTCTTCGGTCAATCTCACTAGCTTGTTCCATTTCTGGAAGCGGAGCACATGAGATCCAAAGGAAAACCCCGGACACCAGTTACTCCATTGGGTGCCTCTCTTCCTTTTTGTATGCATTTCCTGCTGGCTTCTCCCTTTCCCTTCAGGTGAGAGACATCCGCCCCCCCGATATTGTGAACGCCATGGAGGAGCGCGACGTGTGCCTGCTCGAAGACACCATCAAGGTCACATTCCCCGTCCCCGTTACTCCCGGTGGCGCCGCCTACCTTGACGACTGTGTCTCGCGGAGCGACGACATGCTGGGTGCTGGACACGGCGTCTTCAGTCCGAACGCCCCTGGTGGGGTGACTGTCCTGTGCACAGCAGCCTCTCTGGCCGACAACGAATGCACTCGCGACATTACATGGACCGTCACTGTGACCTCGCGACAACCAACCATCGACATCACGGCAATTGATGCCCCCGATCTCGCAGACGGCTACTGTCCCGGAGAGATCGTTGGCTTCACCCCAGTGGTGGACCCTTCAGATGCCAAACTTCTCTGTCAACCCGGTAGCAACAGTCAGCTGACACTGCAGGAGGGTGCCAACACCCTCTCGTGTGTTGCCAGTTCCACTGTCCTCCCGAACTGCCACGCCACCGACGAGGAAACCCTCACGACTCTCGACGGTCCTCCCACTGTCATCGTGCCATCAGACATTTCTCTGGAGAAGTGCGGCATGGAGGGCCAGATGGTTTCTGTCAGCTACTCAGTCACGTCTATGAAGGCTGACGCGTCAGGAGTGACCTGCATCTCTCTCGGGGAGCCTGCAGCCGTTGTTGGACCAACCGGCGGATCCTTCAAGGTGGGGGGACGGGAGGGTCTGACCACCGTTGTGCAATGCACCGTCACCAACCCCTGTGGCTCTGACACGAAGACCTTCAAGGTCACCCTCACCGACCCCGCTCCCGATTTTGTCGTCCCACCAGTGGTGGCGGGACGTTCGTGCAGCGGCGATCCCGTGCAGATCGAGTATCCGTTCCCAATCACCATCAACGGTCAAATTCCACCAGTCCCCGGTATCGACCCCGACACCAATATCTGTGTTTTCGACGGCAATGATGTCACGTTTGGCGGAACCTTTCCCTCGGGAGACCCGGTGGGAGTTTCCACCGTCATCTGCACTGCAATGGACGAAGCCTCTGGCTGCACCGCCACAGCGTGAGTCAACGAGATTTAAGGAAGGAATGGGCATGTGTGTGTGTGTGTGTGTGTGTGTGTGTGTGTGTGCGTGCACGTGGGGGTGTGACACGTTGATGGAAGTATCGAGCGAGGCGCTTAGACACCGAGAGCATTTGCCAGAACAACTTCCGGCTGTTTGTTTGTATCTGCATGTGTTTTCTGCTGATTGCTATCCCATCCCAGGTTCTGCACTCTTCGTTCTTCTCCTCTTTTTGGATGCTGTGAGACTTTCTTTTGTCTGTTTGCCTGTCGTCTCGTTCATTTGTTTTAAAGGTTTTACCGGTTTGGTTTTCTTGGTTTAAAGGTTTTACCGGGAGAAAATGAAAAGGCCACAAGGCAAATATAGAATCTGTGTGTGAACCTGTTATTTAACTTCTTCATCTCTCTCCCTCTCTGTGCAGATCGTTCGACGCGATTGTGATCCACAACGAGATCATTGTGCCGACCGCCGACGTCCTGCCTCTCGAGACAATCTGCGACCTGCCCGCAAACGGATACGTCGACATCACACACCCTGAAGTGACTGCAGGAGACCCGACCATTGACGTCGAATGCTCCGTCATGAGAAGCACCAACCCCACACTCTTGCCTGTCAGTCACAGTCCATGCATGCACGTGTAAACGCGAGGTCCATTGCTGGATTTGTTTTTCATCTTGCTGAGTGGATTTCTGAAAACCCTGCCAACCAGATCCGAAGTTCTGACAGCAGGAACACTCTCTTGAGTAGTGGATGTGTCTCTCTCTGCCGTTTGTCTGTCTGTGTCACAAACTGTGCCCTTTTTCTTTCTCTCTGTCTGTATATCTGATCTGGGTCTGTCGGCTCCTTGCCACTCACTTACTCCCATTCACTCTCGTTTTTCACCTCAAGCTCTGCGCGGGAAGAGGCACAATGCCCTTCTTTTCAATTCCCTCACTGCAGGTTGGCACAATGGTGGGTGTGAGTGGCGACAGATATCCCGAGGGCGACTTCGCCATCAAGTGCACAGCCATCGGATGCAACGACGAGGAGACAAGTGCCACCTTCGTTGTCAGAGTGCCGGTCTTCCGCAGTCCCACAGTGATGATCATGGAGGACCCCCAATATCCTCGCTGCTTGCTTGACGGAGTGATGACTTCTGGACCCGACAACATTTTCATTCCTGTCGTGACAGGAGGATCCGAGCCCGTCACTCTGGAGTGTAAATTTGTGGACGAGAATGGTGGAGCGATTCTTGACACAAGCGTGCCAAACTCCTTCATCGTGGGTACCAAGACGACAATTCAGTGTGTGGCCTCCAACGGGAAGTGTCCCGACGCGACCGACACGGCCGTCATCAACGTCGTTTCCAACAAGCCCATCCTCACGGGTGTGCCGCACGACCAGAGTGCAATGAGCTGTGACACTGATCCCTACACGCTTTCTTGGACCGACCTGAAGGGAAATCCCACCATCATCGGAGCAGACAATCTGTCCGATGTTGAGGGAACAATCACGTGCATGTGCACTCCCGTCGGCCCCGGCTCGTGCGATCCTGTGGGAGGAGAGGAATTCTCCTTCGAGACCGGAGGAGTGTTTGTGCCAGGCCCCCCCGGTGGCGCCGGGTACAAGTACACGATCTCATGCACTGCCTCGAACCCCGATTTCATGGGACACGGCGGCCCGGTTCTGCACGGGTCCGACGTCTGTGCCGTCAGCTCGCTGAACGATCTCGGTGGTGAACTGCCCAATTCACGGTGTCAGGTGTTCCAACCTGGATTCGAGAATCAGATCACGGTGAGAGATGAGTGGCTTGTCCATGACGGAGACCTCGTGTTTATGGAAGAGGGAGAGTGCGACTCCGACACTGCGGTGTTCCATGTGACTGTGAGCTCAAAGCCGACCGTGACCATCGACGTGAGCCCCCAAAACTTCGACGAGCTGGTCAGTCAAGGGTTAATTGTTTTTTTTTTTTTTTGACTTGGCTTGTTTCTCTCGTTTTCCTGGTTTCAATTCTTTCCGTCTTTGCTTGTGTGCTCTCCGTTCTTTGAAAAAACGGAATTCAACCCAACACTTTGCTCATCAATTGATGTTTCAAATGGACCCAAAGTCTCTTCCTGATACGTACTGCCTTCTGCAGATCTGCGACGATGAGACCACAAAGTCGGTCTCTTGGGTTGTCACCACGACCCCTTCCACAACCCTCACACCGCCCGTCTGCGAGCTCTCAAACTATGAGGGCCCCGGCGTCGCTCCCACGAACGATATGATCGGCCTGGCGGGCGGGGAGTTCCCGGAGGGCAAATCCAGTGTCCGGTGCTTCGTCACTCAGTGCGATGGCACAGAGACCAGTGTCGTTCTCGTCGTACACGTGTCAAAGAACCTCAAGCCGACCCCCATTGTCCCTTTCCGAGTGAAGAAGGAAGTCTGTGGAAATGCACTGACCACAGTGACATTCCTGTCGGAGAGACAAAACCAGTTCAGAGAGGTGGTGCCTGGCTGCTCTGCCGATCGGGCAGATGGTGTCAAACGATGCGAACGCCGCTCGGGTCCCGAAGCCGAAACGAACCTGCACGCGTGCTGCCCCGGTGTAGGCCCCATGACTGTCTGCAGTCCCGAGAAGACCTGGAACGATGCCTTCACCTTCTGCGCACCAACGATGCAGATCTGCTCTGCCGCAGAACTGGGGACTACCGGAGAGCTGTGCAGCTCCACGTGCAGTCAGTCGGTGGCTCTTGTCTATCGTTCTGCTTTTGATTCTAACTGACCTCCCCCTTTTTTTCTCTTTTTCCTCCTTCACCCACTCTCTTGAACCCGGAGAAGAACCAAGAAGGTTCCTCTTCTCCCTCTTCTTTCTCGGTTTGGTGTCTCTCTACACCTCCTTTCTCTGATCTGCCCTCCCTGATCCCCCCCGCAGGCGACGACAACTACCTGTGGGTGAGCGACTTCTGCGATCCCGGCGAGTTCATGCCGGCGGATGCAGAGGGGACGTCCGTGACCTGCAGCTCTCCCGACGGAGGCGTGGCGGTGGACGTCAACGGCGGCCAGTTTCCCCTCTCGGAAGTCTCCACCATCGTCTGCACTGCACAGAACGAGTGCGGCAAGCACAGTAAGGAGTTCACTGTCGAGATCGTTGATCTCACCCCTGTCATCATGAACATCCCTGACGACATCACAGTCACCTCATGCGGAGGCGAGCAGGTGGACATCACCTTCCAGAATGAGATCACCGTCGTACAGGTCTCCGAGAGCATCACACCGGTGTGCACGGCAGTGAGACACGACGAGGCCGCTCCCGATGTGCCTGTTTCACCCACAGGAGTGACGGTCAGTCAGACGACCTGTATGTAGTCTTGGTTGCATGGCCTTCGTTTACTTTCGTTGTGAATTCGATCAGAAAACAAATATGCTGCTGTTCTATCAATGTCTTCTCTTAGCGTGGTGTTATCCTCACATTTACGACCAGTCTTCTCTCTGCGTGGCTTGCTGCTTTGTCTTCTTCTTCTCCTCATTTGTCTCACTTCTTTTCTGCCGCATCTCCACGAAGTTTCTTTTGCCTTCCGTTCTAATCCCTTGGGGTTGCAGCTCGGCCCCGGCGTGTGGAAGGTCACCTGCGAGGCTGAAACCTCTGGAGGGTGCGCAGGAGCCTCCAAAGAGTTCAAGATCACCGTCTTGGAGGAAGAAGCACCTGAGGTCATCGGACCCTGCACACCCCCCTCAGACGGGGTCCCGTGCACACTCTTCTTCCCCGTGTGCAACCTTGGAGCTGCTGAGATGGCAACTGTCACTTACCCTGCGCCTGTGACTGCCACTGACGACTTTGCGAACATCGTCTGCATGGCCAACGGAGTCCCGGTCGGTCTCGAGGGCGGCAGCTTCTCTGAGGGGATGACGACCGTCACATGCACAGCCACGACATGTGAGACGAACACGAGCGAGGAACTCACCTTCATCGTCAACGTCGTCAACACCAACAGACCCACCATCGCAGGAGGGCCTCCAGGAGCACAACGGGTGCAGTACATCTGCGGAAGTTCTTCTTCCAATCCGTACACCGTCACCTGGACACCACCGGTCTCCTTCATGGGCGCCTCCACCTTCCAGTGCGAGCAGGAGCCTGCAGGCACTCTGCTGACGCCCAATGGAATGGAATTCAACCAAGCGACCGTGATGTGAGTCAATGAACATGAATCACTGCAGTCTAGGTTGCTAGAGCACCTCCCCTTCTCGGCTTTCACTCCTATCTCCCAATAGATTTGATCTGACAATCAGATGAAAACATCTCCTGTGCCCTCCTTTATGTCCCTTTACGTTATTTGTCTGTCACAAAATTCTTCGTCCCTCCCTGGCATCACCTAAGGTTAGATGCGGCTGGTTTCATGCATGCACGCGAGCGCAGGCTCGGAAGCACGAACAAGATCATCTGCACTGCCAGCAACGAGTGCGGAGACGCAGACCACCTCGAGTTCACGCTGACGCTCCTCAACGCAGACCCGACAATCAGCGGAATCCCGGAGGACTTCGTTGAGGCCGTCAGTCATCTTGTGCTCTGCATGCTTGCGTGTTTTTGTTTGTTCAGGATCAAAGATGCACTGCGTGTCTGCCGCACACACATACACGAGCACATAAATGCCGAGCTAGGGTTGTTTTGGGGCCGTCAGTGTGGTCAAAGGAAATTGGTGTTCTTCCTGACTTGTTCTATCCCTCCTTTGAATTTGTGCATCCCTCTTCGCTAACTGATTCAGTTTCAAGGATCATTCTGCTTGCGTCTTATTTAAGCCGAAAGAGTCGAGATGAAAAACGAGCGAATGCGTGTTTCCATTCATGAAATGTGGATGGACACTTGCGTCGTGCACTACGTATGAACGCATGCATGCAGGTGTGCCCTCCCGATCCCCTGGTCCTGACGAGCGACGATTACACGGTCACCTCCGACGGCACTCTGGTGTGCACTGTTGATATGACGCCAGGCTTCGAGGCAGGAGGCACCTTCCATGCCCCAGTCGTGGGAGACCCCCCCATCACATACGATGTGATGTGCGAGGCTACACGCGTCGAGACGAACGTGAACGCTCCGGGAAGCTCTACCACAACCTGCATGACTACTGATGGATTCTCTGTGAGTCGAATTATTCAATTGGCTTGCGTCTGTTTTCTCCATGGTTGCTTCTCTCTCTCTGTCCTTCCATTCGCATGCGTTGTCTTGTTCCCTCAATCCCTCCAAACCCTTAGTTGCCTGTTTGAAAGAAGCATTAATTGTACGTCTCTCTTTTCGTCAGAGTTTCGAATGGATCTTTCTCCTCGATCTAACATTTTCTCTCCCATGCATCATTCTCATCATTGGGGTTCCGCTGCAGGTTACTGTGAACAACATCGTGAATCCGACCGTCAGCGTGCCCAGCGACAAGACTGTGAAGACATGCGACGCTTCGGTGACAGAGATTTCCTTCGAGCAGGTCACATCGAGTGACATGGGGGTGAAGCCTGTGTGTGTCGCGACAGACGTGCACATCCAGCCCAACTACGAAGAGAACGGCCTGGTCGTCTATGCAGCTGATGAGGGCCGACCGGTCATTCTTGAGGACGGGAATGTGGGTCTCTCCGGCGGTCTGTTTGCAGCAGGTGTAACAGAGATCACCTGCACTGTGCAGGGCTGCGGCGAGGAGTCTGATATGGACACCTTCATCCTTACTGTCCAGGACCTCTCCTCTCCTTCCGAAATCACCGTCCCCTCCAGTCCCGTCATTCAGAATACCTGTGCAATCTCACCCGTCTCTGTCTCCTACTCTGTCACGGCGCCCGACGACGAGGGAGTGCTTGGAGACACACGCCTTCCCCGGGAGATCACATGCAAGAAGGTGCCGTCAGACGCCACCAGCACCGTGAGCCCGACAGGTCAGTCACACAGTCAGTCAGTCAGTCAGTCAGTCAGTCAGTCAGTTGGGCTTCGGAGAGTAATATGAATGGTATGACATCCAGCGGGAAAGGAAGTCCATAGGCCTCTCGATATATGCTGTACTCGATCTTTCCTCATTCCTGAGCATGGAATCAGCTGATGATGCATGGTCGTCTATCGATCAGTGTCCAAGTACGTGCATGAATCAGTGTACGGATGAATGAGTGTGTGTAACTTGCGTGATTGAATGAATGCAGGCGGCATGTTCTCGATCGGCACAACCGTCGTCGAGTGCACTGTGAGCAACGCGTGTGGGTCTTTCTCTGACACCTTCGACGTCCAGGTCATCGACGTCACTCCCGCATTCGCTTGGGTCCCCAAAGACGTCAGTCAGTCAGTTAGTTAGTCGGTCAGGGGTTTTCTAAGACAAACAGTCCCGGATGAAATCTCTAAGTCTGTTTGTAGCTAGTCAATGCTCGGACTGTGCACGAATCTCTTGGACAGAAGGTTCTCCAGGTTGCTTGATTGATTGATACCTTGCGCATGCTGATCGAAAGAAAGACGAAAGGGTGAAAGATCACTGTTCGGTTCCTAATTTTTGCCGAGATTTGACAGTTGACCGTGTTTTTTTCCCGCTTTCTTTCTGACTGTGCCTGTATGATTCAGAACTCGGTCTTCGAAGCGACTACATGCGGCGAGGCCCCTGCGACCCTCCTCTGGGCAGAGTTCTTCGGAAACCCGATCATGGAGGATCCCGCATCTGCGGACAGGTTCCAGTGCGTGGACCTCTCCAACGCTATGCAGGACGTGAGCATGGGGGGAACGTTCACTGCAGGCACACACGTGATCCAGTGCACAGCCTTGCCTCTGGCCGACAGCGGAATCTCAGACTGCACCACGATCACTCAGTTCACCCTGAACGTCATCCCAGATCCGACCCCTGAGGTCAGTGCCTGCACGGCCTTGCGTGCTGCAGTGAGTCTAGAAGACTTAGTCCGGCCAGCAGTCTGCACTTCAATTGCCTTCCGACCGTGCGTTGTGCGTTCACCGTAGTGCCTTTCCGCATTCATTGGTGTGGCGTGAGTTGCTGAGGAGCATACAAACGCATTTTGTTTGAGAGGCACAGAATTGTTTTTGTCTCCGAGCTGTCAGTTCCGGCTCCGTGCGGCTCCTCGAGTCTCTCTCTCTCTCTCTCTCTCTCTCTCTCTCTTTCTTCTGTGGTCACACTAAAGTATATACGTCTGTCTGCTTATACTTGAGTGAGTGTGCAGATCCCTCAGAGCGGCTACCCGTTCGATGGAGTGGTGAAGACAGTCTGCAACCTGCCTCCGGGACAGACGGTGCACGTCACCTGGCCGCAAATCGTCGCCTCTCCCTTTGACGCCACCATCACCTGCGTGCTTGACGGCACAGAGACTGAGGTCGGCATCAGCGGGGACGACTTCTTGCCGGGCGAGTACGTCATCACGTGCATCGCCACAGCCTGCGAGGACAGCCTCCCGATCTCATTCCCTGTGACAGTCGAGAGCGTGAACAGTCCCGTGATCACCAGCGTGCCTCCCGAAGAACCTCTGCTTGTCTGCGGGGCAGACGAGACTTCAGACTTTGACCTGCAGATTACGTCCCCAGGAGCAGACAGTCTCGACTGCACGCTCGACGACGGATCAGGTCACCTTAAGGTCTTTGACAGCCTCACACTCGCCTTCCCCTTCCCTGTTGGTCGCAGCGTCGTCGAATGCACAGTCACAGAGATGTGCGGAACGAGGACGCTGACTACCGTACAGACCGTCACAGTAGATGTGGTCGACAAGACCCCCACGATCTCCCATCTGCCCAACAACAGGTTCGACAACACATGCGACTCTGCGCCTGTCGACTTCCTTTGGGAGGACAGCCACGGGGACAGGAAGTCAATCAGCTCCTCCGCCGGCAGCACTTTGTCCTTCGAAACTGCCCCCGTGCCTTCTGGCGGCGTCCCCAACGTCCTGGTTGATGGCGGCACATTCCCGCCCGGGGAGACCAAGGTGACCGTTACTGCCATCGATGACATGTTGACCTCCTGCACGACAGAGGAGAAGTTCACCATCACTGTATTGGATGAACAGACACCTGAGTTGAACTTGCCAGGAGACTTCGAGTGCGAAACTTGCAACGTCCCCGACTCCGGTACCGCTATGTGTGTGTACACATCTCCTGTGACCTCATCTCCTGGTAAGTGCACTGCTTGGCTTGCTCGCTGCGTGCATGGTTCTGTCTATTTTTCTCTTCTCGTTTTTGTTGCCCCTGTTTCTCTGTCTGACTGTCTATTTGATTCATTCCTTGAAACCACTGACCAATACTTCTGGAAACCCAGAGGTCCCACTTTTGTCTTCTCTGTCTGCGAATGTGTGCAAATGGGCGTGCGTCTCGGTATGTGCATGTGTTTGTGTGTGTGTGTGTGTGTGTGTGTGTGTGTGTCTGTAACTGTGTGTGCGTGTGTGTGTCTGTGTGTGTGTGTGTGTGTGTATGTGTGTGTGTGCGCACATATGTATTGATATGTGTCTGATTGATGACTGTCTACAGGTGTACTCCCGACCTGTCGGTGCCTCACCTGTGACTCCACCAACCCCCCGCCTGTCGGACTGGAGCAGGCTGCCCTCTTCCCATTTTCAAACCCCATGAAGATGTTCGTGATCGAGTGCGAGGCAACAACCTGCGGTACAACGACCGGCATCTTCCAGATCACCGTCAACAACGTCTTCACTCCCACAGTGGAGATAGTCGAGCCTGAGCCCTCTGTCTTGAACATCCCTGTGGAGACAGACACAGGCAAACGCCGTCTCCTAGACCATGCCCCCACGGCTTTTGTCGTGAACCAGTGCGGAGACCAGGACTACAACCTCCCGAACTTCGAAGTCGAGGCCATGTTCCAAGTGGAGGACTGCGATGACGGCGCCTGCTGCGTGCGTCGGCCCACAACCAGCGGAGATCTGCTCACCTTCGAGGCCAACACCATTTCGTCCATCATGTGCATGGGCACCAACCGGTGAGTGAGTCTCCCCTCCCCTCCTCTCTCCTCACCTCTCGTCTCCTTCGTTCGTCGTCTTCTCCTCTTCTCGTCTCGTTCGTCTCCTGGTTGGAGCAGTGCAGTGAGGCGTGTGCGTGCAGTTTAAATTCCTCCATCTAGCTTTCAAGTTACTTGTCGAACTTGTATGAGTCGCAGAGGAAGGTCTTCGATTACTTTTGTGTATTCTCTTTGCATGCACGTCGATCGAATGGAGAGGAGAGAAGATTCAACCTCAATTAAGTCACTTCATTTCTTTCCCTGTTTCCCTTTTCTGGATGGATGGAGTCTGCAGCTGCGGGGAGGATGTGGACTTCCTGGACGTGCAGATCGTCGACCAGACACCCGAGATCCTCAACCTACCCAACAACATCTTCGACTCTGTGTGCAACTCGCCAACGAAGACAATCAACTACCCCATGGTGCAGTGCATGTCCCCGTCTGGATCCACAACCGCCGCCTGCACAATCCCCGGCAGCGATGGAGACTTCAGGTCCGGAGGGGACTTCCCCGCCGCGGGATTCCCCGGAATTACCACCACCGTCACGTGCACCTGCACAGAGACCACGCTCAACTGCCCCAACTCCGACACCTTCAACGTCACGGTTGTTCGGGACAACTCCACCATGCTCACTGTCCCCATGGACCAGGAGAGAATCGTGTGCCCCTCCACAGAACTGGCAGAGGTAGGAAGGTGCCTGGATGGCCGGGTGCATGGGTGCGACGGCGGGTCGACTTGTTGGTGTGGAAAGAAGAAAGAGGGGTGAGGGGAGAACGTCGGGAATTAAGAAGGGAGAAAGAAAGCTCAGGAACTTTCCTCAGTTTGTTCAATTGCAATCATGGCAAGCGTGTCGGTTATCCCCGAAAACATTCAGTGACTTAGCTGCTTATGTAGCGACTCCATTCCTTCCATGCAGGTCGTGTTCACCGACGCCGAGGGTGCACCTCAGACCGTCCTTGCCACCGCCGGTGCCGTTCCCTCTTGCACTGGCTTGGCAGAAGTGACCGACGCGATGGGTATGGTGTCCACCATCGACCTGGGCAGCATCGGCGCGACTGGAGGATTCTTCCCCATTGGAGTCACCACCGTCACGTGCACTGCAGAGAACGACTGTGGTTCAGATGAGCAGACATTCCTTGTGACGGTCACAGCCGACGAGCCTCCTGTTCTGGACTGCAACTTGATTCCTCCAGAGACACGAGTCGATGCCGACCCGGACACCGGCCTCGGGACAATAGAGGACTTCGACATCTCCGCTGTCCTCACCGACGATGGAGTCTCAGATTTGCTCTACACGTGAGTAGGGAGTGTGATGGACCGGAAAGGAAAAAATGGAAAAGGGACAGCTACAAGTTTTGTTGGTTTTTCGTGAAATACAGAAGCGGGTAAAAAGATCACTTTCAAGTTTCTGAGACGTTGCCACTCTCTCTTTGTCTTCTTGCTCCTTGCAGGCATGTGGTGTCCGGGGATTGAACGATGTGCACATTCAAATGTTCTGTCTGTGTGTCTGTCTGTCTGTCTGCCTGCCTGCCTGCCTGTTTGCGTGCAGGTGCACGGCCGTACAACTGGACCCCGACAACAGCTTCGCAACTCCGTTGCCAGGCGCGGACCCGGTCATTGTCACCAGCACCACAGGAGTGATCTCCGGGCTCATGCTTCCCATCGGAATTCACACCGTCACATGCGAGGTTATGGACGAGACAGACTGCGCAAATCCAAGGTAGGTAGATGCATGGAGTGGTGATTAACAAAAAGAGAGCGGCAGACACAGAGAGTACTCGAGAAAGTGGCATAGTGGAACCACAGCGAATGGCACACTCTCAGCACAGAAAGTTGCATAGTATTTTTCTCAACAAATTGTTTTCTTATTGATGGTTGTTTTCCTTTTTTCTTTCATGTAGATCCGCTTGTCCTTTCACCGCTGTCATCTTGGGAGACGGCACAATTCTCGGCGACGGTCTCGACGACGTCCTCCCTCAGTGCACACAGCCGTGCGACATCCTCGCCATCATCCCTTCCTGGTCCCAGTCAGTCCGCCTCGCGTACGAACTCCCTGTCTGCACGGCGCCGGAGCCACTGGTGACAGGCACAGAGTTCCCAATCCTCAACGAAGGCCTCAGACCCGACTCCACACAATTCGACCCCAATGGAGACCTGTCAGTATGTCGTCTGTCTGCCTTTCTTTCAGCTAGTCTGTCTATTCTTTGCTATTCCATTCCTGTGTTTCTGCTTTCCCTTGGTGTTTCTTCCATTCTCTTGAGCTCTTTTGCTCAACTTCCTTGTCTCTCATCTGAGCCCTCCTCAGCTCTCTCTTCCTTTTTGAATCCCCCTCTCCATTTTATTTACTCACTGCGGTCGTTCTTTATGGCAATGAGTGTCTCATTGAGACGAATTAATTGTTTGTGTATGAACGGACGGACGAGTGACTGTCCTGCAGGTATCTGCCGGGAGAAGTGACGATCACTTACTTCGCAGAGAACGCTCTGGGAGTGACGGAGGTCTCCTGGAAGATCAGGGTCGATAGGGCAGAAGATGGCGTGGACCTCGAGAAGCTCTGCGAGACGCATACGGTAGGCAGGCAGGAGGATGGGTGGCTCTATGTATCAGTCAGCCAATCACTCTTTTGCATTTCACAAGCAGATTCTCTCTCCTCCCTTCCAGCATTCTTTCCTGTCTGAATTGAGCACTTTGGTCTCTGACATACTTATGAAAGTCCGTCACCAGTCTTTTCTCCACAAACTCACAGAGTGCGAGAAACTCTAGAATTCAAATCCTTTTGTTGATATCCGCCTGCCTTCGGCCTCCGTGCGTGCAGAAGTCTGTGAGAGCCTCTGTGAAGGTCGAGAAGACAGAGACAGAAAAGAGACGCAGACGTCTCCAGCTTCTTCAGGGAGCTCAGGGAGGCTTTTCCCTTCCGTCGTTCGACTTCTTCGGAGACTCCCCTCTCGGTGGGGGTCTGTTCAGTTCCAAGTCTGGAGGCCTCAGCGTGTTCGGTGGAGGCATCGACGAGAAACAGTACGTCTACCCAGAGGGCGACTGGTGCGTCCAGGTCTTCAACGGAGAGAAGCCTAAGTCGGGCTTCGGAGGAAAGAGCGATGAGCCTCCCCCCCCTCTCTATATGGCCTGCAGGTATGTCTTCCTAGCTGTTCGTCTGCTTATCTGTCTGCTTGTGTGGCTGCGAGTAGTGGCACAGTGGTGGCATAGTGGGAACAGAAGTGCTTCTTTCTTTTTTTCTTGCGTGTCCCTCTGTTCTTTCTGCCTGCACGAATACCGTTTCTTCAACCGAAAGTTCCCCCCCCTTCTGTTCCCCCTCGTCTCGTTTCCTGACAGCATGGATGGACGGATGGACGGATGGATGGATGGATGGATGGATGGATGGATGGGTGGATGTGCGAATTGACGACTGCAGATTCCAACTCGAATTCCAGCCGGCAAGCATCACGAACAGAACCGTCTCCGAGCCGCCCCCGAAGGATAAGCCGTCTTCTTTCGGTTCCGAACTGTTCACAGACCTCTCCTTCGATGCCTTTACAATCGGAGGAAGCAAAGGGGTCAGTCAGTCTGTCAGTCAGTCAGCGATTCTCATTACTGGAATCAGCGCATGATTTGATGTTTCAGCTGGGTTGCCTGTCAGACAAACAGTCAGAGCGTCACACGGTTGATTCATGCTGCTCCCTCAATTATCTTTTTTTGTTGTTCCGCCTAGCTCCTCCCCTCCTGCATGGACGTGTGCCCTCCCCTTCCCCCCCCTCTTGCAGGACTTGTCCGGGCAGCAGGCAGGCAAGGCTGGTCCTTTGGGCTTGGATTTCGGGAAGTTTGGGGACCTGGGTGCTCTCTCTGAGAAGATCGGAAGTGAGCTGTTCGATATGGACATCTTGGACAGCATCGGCATGAAGAAATTGGGCGAGGGGATGCAGCTTCCCGGAGGGGGCCTAGAGGATGTCCTGAAGGGAAAACTCCTCGACAACATCCAGCCAGGCCCCATGGACGGCCTCAAGATGCCTGGCGCCTTCCCCGATCTCTCCAAGCTGAACATTCCGGGAATGCCCAAGGAGACAGAGAAGAAGGAAGACTCTATGGAAGGATCACAGTCAGACGACAAGAAAGAAGGGGTGTTGCCCACGTTTGTTGACCTCAGAGGGATTCTCAATAATAATCCCTGAGCAAGCGCAGTAAGCGAAGAGGAAAGTGGGGGAAATGGAGGAAGGAAGATGATGATGGTGATGAATGACGGGCAAAAACAATTCAGGGCGGCAAAAGGGTTGGGGAGGGAATGGGCGAAAAGAAGAAAACGTATCTGAAAGGGGACAGCGAGGGGGGGGGGGGGGGGTCAAAAGACGAAGGACTCGATTTGAAGAATTCATCTATTTGTACTACATGTTTTTTCAATTTGTTCCCATTCTTCCTTGCAAGTGGCCGACTGGACTTTTTTTTTGGCGTGCACAAGCACAAGCACAAGCGTGCAGCAGTTGGGAGGAGAACCGTCGACAGGCAGGCAATTGTCGGGGGGCAGCTCGAAGAGGGAGAAAGGGAGAGCGATTGTGGTGCATTGGGAGAGGGCAATCATCTCTTTCATCGATGCACCGTCTCTCTCGAAAAGAAAGGAGGAGAAACAAACAAAAGAAAGCCACAGGAAATGCAGTACCAAGCAAAGCGCTCAACGAAAGAAGTAAACCGGCTTTCTTCGTGTCACGGACAGACTGACTGGCTGGCTGGCTGGTTGAGGGAAATCATCCCGGCGTCATCAGTCTAGTCATCCGTCCATGAGTATGTTGAAGTCGCTTTCGTTTTGTTTTTCGCATGACGGATCTCACAAATTGACAGACATCGATTCTCTTCCCCCCTCTCTCCTAACTGAATCGTGAGCTCATCTCATCAACAACTGAATGCATCCATCGATTTTTTCCTCCTGCACAGAATGAAAGACGAAAGGAAAAGATATCCCCCACACAGACAGCTCCATGGATGCATCCGCCTGAAACGTGTGTCGGCCACCTCAGACTATCTGCCCTCATTTCACTCTAGAGTTCTGTTTCATTCCCTCGATTCTCCTTCGCTTCCCTCATTCCTGAAATCCGTCAGAACGAACGTTGTTGACTGAATGGATGGATGCATGCATGGATGGATGGATAGATGGATGGATGGATGGATGGGAGAACGAAAGATCCAGGGGGGCAAGCAGAGATAAAGGCAAACGGCCAACAAAGTTTAACTTTGAAGGGGAAATCGCTCCAACACAAAAGGGAGGAAAGAGGTGGAGGAAAACAAAAATTCAGACAGAGATTCAGGCGTATGATTCCATTCATCCATCCTTTTATACCAAGTGTCCCTTTGTGGATCATTTCTTGCATGTCTCTGTCTCTGCGTCCGTGTGTCATGCATGCATGCCACTTCGTTCTCAACGAGTAGCTCGCAAAAAAACGGGAAGCAAAGAAAGAAAGAAAGAAAGAAGGAAAAAAAAAAAAAGAGAAAGCTGATGATGTCTTCTTGTGTGTTTTGCCGGAGTACTGCAGGGGCAATGAGTGAGAACAAATCAAAGAAGAGAAGAAGAAGAGATCCTCACTCACTCTGATGCTGTGAAAAGGATCAAGAGAACCATGCAGACAAACAAACAACGAAAAAAAAAGACAACTGACTTTAGAGAGAGGGCGACAGACAGACCGACACGACCTATGCAACTCTCCAAGGACGCGCCTTCTCCAGTGCTAGCCAGCTCTTTTGTTCTGCAGAAGAAAGAGAGAGTCTGACTGTGTGAGGTGAGCGAGACTGAGTGAGAGAGTGACTGAGTCAAGGCATAGACGCAACGAGGCGGGTGAGCAAGGAGCACGGGGGAGCACAAGATGGAAGGAAAAAGGAGTCATGCACAAAAACAGAAGACAACCTTGGGAGAAAGGAATGCGAGCAAGCAGGCAGGAAAGACGTAATCTATCGACGTGATGAATGAATAAAGGATCTCTGAAGGGTCACTCACTCATTCACTCACGGATTCCTCCCGCCTGCAGACGTTCCCCCAACCTACCTCCAGCTCCCCCCCCATCCGGCCCCGGCCTCATTTTCCCTCTCTTCTGCATGTGCCAACGCCTCCATGTCGGAGGAATCTCCAGTGCTAGCCAGCTCTTTTGTTCTGCAGAAGAAAGAGAGAGTCTGACTATGTGAGGTGAGCGAGACTGAGTGAGGGAGTGACTGAGTCAAGGCATAGACGCAACGAGGCGGGTGAGCAAGGAGCACGGGGGAGCACAAGATGGAAGGAAAAAGGAGTCATACACAAAAACAGAAGACAACCTTTGGAGAAAGGAATGCGAGCAAGCAGGCAGGAAAGACGTAATCTATCGACGTGATGAATGAATAAAGGATCTCTGAAGGGTCACTCACTCATTCACTCACGGATTCCTCCTGCCTGTAGACGTTCCCCCAACCTAAGGCTTGTGCCTTTAAAAGTGGACTTTTGCCCTCAAGTCGGACTTTTAAAAACATGATTCATACTATAAAAGTTTTTCTTGTATCTTGACCTAGATCTTGACTGATCCTGAATGGTCAAAACTATAATAAACTATAAGAGATTTAATATCCAAAAAAGTTTTTACGTCTAAAAAAAATTTAAAACAAAAATGTACAGAGTTAAAACCTGCGGCATGTTATAGAAAAGCAATGGTCAAATTAAATTTCTCTGAGTTTGAGTCGTTTGGTTGATCTAAAACCTAATTAAAAAGGTACCAAGATTCTTAGTTTTTTTTTGTCATTTCACAATTGTCCTTACTAAGGCTTATTTACCCTTACTTATAGCCAACACACTTATGTGCAATTATAAACTACGATCGATCAACCAATAAGAAAAAAAAAAAATAATCAAAGGAAATTAAAAGAAAACACCAGACACTTGCAGAAGCGGTGAGACTAAAGAAAGTCTAAAAAAAGCGCACAAAACCACAAGCCAATCCGCCAAGCGTACCTAAGGATGTGTATGGCGCCGGGCAAGTTGCACACACATTGCATGGGAGGAGGGTGCGCGCGCGGCGTGCATTAATGCATTGTCCGGCCCCTGGCCCACAGGGCGCCATACGCATGATTTTGGCCCCGGCTGCATGCATGACCTAGCTGTGGCGGGGCATGGCGGGGCCCTTGACGGCCGGAAAAGGCGATTTTGCTCAAATTCAATAAATGAGAAATTAATCTGCTTTCTATATCTATATATATATATATATATATATATATATATGGCGTCCCAGCTCCTGGAGAAAGAGTACTTCATCAATTAACAGCATGTGAGTCATTTCAATGATTTGGTTCCATGCTGAGCGCTCCTGAAGAGCTTCTGGGTAGGTGAGGAGCACTTTGGTTCGGAAATAGAGGCTTGGACTGACGGGCTCGAGGATCAGGCTTGAGGAGATCATGGAAATGCTGTCCACGTACGTGCGGGAGGCCAACCTGAGCAACACCGGGAGAAAGGGCGCTAAGAGGCCTCTATCAACTCAGGCAAGTCCATTTGGTAGGGAAAGATAGCTCTTGATGAGAGGAATCACGACAATGGTTTTGTATCATACATACATATGAATAATTTCAACCCATACATGACAGGCCGACACATGCATGCCAATACAGCGTCCTCTGGGTCGTCTAAAGAAGCAAGAATCGAGCTTTGGGGTTCCAAAGAAGCAAGTTATCAATTGTTGGAAGCCTGTATTCTTATATGGTCTGTGTGACGATTTCGAAATTTTTACCGAGGAGGGGCCGATCTCGGTAAAAATAAACAAACCCATGACAGACTGACAGCGCGTCCCCTGGGTTGTCTAAGGAAGCAAGAATCAAGCTTTGAGGTTTCAAAGAAGCAAGTTATCAATTGCTGCAAGCCTGTTTTCTTATACGGTCTGTGTGACGATTTTAAAATTTTTACCGAGGAAGGGCCGATCTCGGTAAAAATGGGTCTGTCCATATTTTGACCCAGATCAGCCCCTTCCTGGTAGAATTTTCGAAATTATCATAAAGATAGGCTAATTTAGCAGGCATCCAGAGTTTCTGTATTCACTTCTCATGCACTTTATGTTCCGTTCCTTGCCTCTTCAGTCTGTCTAGGAGACCCATGATGTGGGATCTCTCTTTGGTCGATCTGATTCTCATGCAGATACTTGCATATGATGTTGCGTGCAGGTACGTCTTCAATTGTACTTCAAGGACTTTGACAATCGTAGGAGCCTCAAGCAGAAGTCCAGCGATGGTCAGTCTTACTTCAGTGAGTCTTGGTTAAATTCCTTGATCTTAGTTAGTCGTGGGTAAAAATGCAGGTGGGTCTGGGGGGGGGCGCATTTTTATTGACAACGGCCCCTGCTCGGTAAAAATATACCCCCCCTACTCCCACTTTGAAATTTTCCTGTATCTGTTGTATGTCAAAAAGTTGTTCTCTGTTTTTTTCTCTGCTGCTTTATATACGCCACCCCCCCCAGCCCCCTGCATTTTTACCGAGAAGGGGCTGTTGTCGGTAAATTTAAAATGCGCCCCCCCTCAGACCCCCCTACATTTTTACCCAGATCACGTACTTTCCTCTGCTTTTATACCCCTGCTCTCCTTTCTTTTTATTACAGTCCACCCTGTTTGACAGTGTTATTTCTGTATCATGGTAGTGTTTTCTACCGCTGCCAAGTAGAGGTTTGAACTGTCAGAAAGGAACCTCTCTTGTCCGAGCCTTAGCATACCTATATCTGTGTCTACCTCTCCCTCCCTCTCCCTCTCCCTCTCCCCCCCCCCCCCCCCCCCCCCCCCCCCCCCCACCCTCTCTTTCTCTCTCTCTCTCTCTCCCAGGAGTCTCCCTCTCTCCCTTTTTTCTCTCTTCGTGCCTTTTTCTATGAGTTCTTCATTCACTCTTTCTGTTATGTGCTCTTTCTCTCTCTCTCTCTCTCTCTCTCTCTGTGTGTGTGTGTGTGTATGTGTATGTGTGTGTGTGTGTATGTGTGTGGATGTGTGTGTATGCATCCATGACCGTACGTGTCCGTGTGTGTCTGTGTCTATGTCAATGTACGCTGGTGTCCACAAGCTGATGCAAGCATGTTTGGTTATGTGTATACATCATTGTCTGTTTGACTTCTTTCTCCCCTCCTTCCTTCCCCTTCTCTCCCTATATCTCTCTCTATCTGTCCCTCCGTCTCTGCTCTAACATCGACTCAAAGTCCTCTCGGCACCTCCCTTTCCACCTTCTCCCAGTATTTCCCCTTCCTCTCTGTTTCATCTTCGCTTTCTCTTTTGTTTTTCTCCATTTATCTCTCCTTTAAATTGTCTCAATCCTGTGTATGTTTGCTCCATTTTTCCTTCTCTTAATCCCATCATGCAGACTCTCGACTGCGACTTCTTCTTTGGACTCGCTTCTCTCCTCCCTATAGTGACTGTCTCCTCCTCTTTCTGTATCCCCAAAGCTCCCTAGCCAAGCTCTTTTTACCTGTTCTCCTCCCCCCTTCTTTTTTTTTTCTCTCTCGGAGTCTTTTTTCTGTCTCTTTCTTCTCTTTTTGACTTCTCACTGGAGGAAATCCTCCGCTGAAATCATGAACCTTTCTTTTCTGTCTGTTGCCATATGAATTACTCTTTCCTTTCCAATCGCTATGCCATTGGTTTAAACCGTATGAATCTTATGTAATGGTATGTATGCAGCTGCATTCCTTCCTGATTTGAAAGTTGTAGATCGATAAGCAACGACCTGCACCAATGGGATTCGCTTTAAATGCAACTCCCAGCCCGGGGTGTCATTTTTACTTGAAATTCACATGTTTTTATGCACATGCATGTGAATGATAGCTAAACTGTGCCGAAACATTTAACTTTGAAACACTTGTATCAGCTGCTGGGTTCGACGCACGCGCGCTATAGAGCTGGGTGTGTGCAAGCTGTTTTGAAGTTAGATCCTAGGCCGGCTTCTTTTTAAAAAATTCAGCGACATGCATTTATAAAAAATAATTCAAAAATTGAATTTGTTCAGCATTTAAAACGCGGATCTGAGTTGGATCATCTGACAAAGCAGTTTTCTAGTTTTTATTACTACTTAATAGACTATTAAATATTTTGTAAGAAAAATGTTTATAATTAATTTTTAAACCACCATAAACCACTTAGTCCAGATAAAATAGATTTCAAAGGAATTTAAGATTGCATGACAGTATATTAGTTTCTACAAAATGTGCCACATTGTATATGACTGATATGGTCATATTATATTTTTTTGTAAATAATTAGTTGATGAATAAATAATATATGATCATCTCTTAATGTATGATCATCTCTTTCATTCTCAATTATATGGTATTAGGTAGAAGATTTTAAATTTAGGCTAAAATTTAGGCTTTTTTGAATAAGTTAAGATAAAAGTCCGACTTGAGGGCAAAAGTCCACTTTTAAAGGCACAAGCCTCCTACCTCCAGCTCCCCCCCCATCTGGCTCTGGCCTTACTTTCCCTCTCTTCTGCATGTGCCAACGCCTCCATGTCGGAGGTATGCTGGCGCCTCCTATCCTCGCTCGCCTATTCGCTCACATGCATGAAAGAAAAAAGGAAAGCAAAGCATCACTATCGCATGGTCGGCTTCCATAAGCATGCATGTCGGAAAGTCGTTTATTCGTTCGTTCCACGAGGGCAGGCGGAGTGCTGAGCTTCCTTCCTCCTTCCCTCCCTCTCTGCCGACTGTTAAAAGACAGAAAGGGAGACGTGCATGTTGGCTGGCTGCCGTGAGCCAGCGGCCGGGGGAGCCGGGACAACATACAGTGAGTTGGAAGTCGATTTCAATATTTCAAGTTGAGTTGAAAGGGATGCAAGTAAACTAGATCGACCCGTACGTATCCATACGTGCAAACAGAGTGAATAACATAAACAGAAACAAAACGGCTTTCTTATATCGTTATCATACCACGAAGATTGAAAAAGAGCTTTGTCATTTAGTTTTATCAATTCGATTGTAGTTTGCATCAAATGTTTTCATTGTAATTAAAAGTTATAGTTTTGCTTATTAGAAGAAAAAAAAGATAAAAAATGATAAATAAAAAATGTTTAATTTTTAACTAGTTATAGTGTGACGATGTGACCAATTTGGTATTACTCGAATTATGTAGAATGATAAGTCATACTATCCATGTTTTACTGATGTAAATGGGGTTAAAAAAGGAGGGTGTGATAGCTTACATGAATTACAAAGTTGTATGGCAATGGAGAGAACGATGAACTAAAACGCATCGCAGCTGTGAAAAAAAGGGAAACCCGAGTGGTAAATAGTGGTAAAGATCAGGAGAGATGGTGAGAAACATTAAATAGGTGGTCAAAGCAAGTCGAACCAGAGTTAATATGAGAGGCAAATACTGTAGGTAAGAAGGAGAGTGGCAAGCAAGAACGAGACAAGCAGACATGAAGAAGGCAAGCAGGTAAAAAAGAGTAAGGTATATAGATATTATGGAGACAGGTAGCCTAAGGCAAGAAGCGGCAAGCAGGCAAAAAAGAGACAAGGGGGCATGTTATTGAGGGAGAGAGGCAGACACAAAGGAGACAGGCAGGAAAGAAGGAGACAATGAGGCAAGAAGGAGGCAGGGAAGCATGAAGGGGAGAGGCAGGCAAGAAGGAGACAACCAGCCAAGAGGGAGACAGGCAGGCAAGAAGGAGACAGCGAGGGAAGAAGGAGGTAAGTACGGAAAAAGGAGACATAGACAACCAGGCAAAAAGGAGACAGAGAGGCGTGAAGGCGAGAGGCAGGCACAAAGGAGGCAGCTAGCAAAGGAGGAGACAACCAGGTAAGAAGGAGGGAGGCAGGCAAGAAGGAAACAGCCAGGCAATTAAGAAAGAGACCGGTAGGCAAGGAGGAGGCAGGTAGGCAACAAGGAGACTGGCAGGCAAGAAGGAGACCGGCAGGCAAGAAAGAGAGGGGCAGGCATGAAGGAGAGAGGCAGGCAAAAAGAAGACAGGTGAGCATATACATAAGGGGCTGGGGAAACTCAATGTCGATATATGTATAAGTAAAATTATTGACAACTGGCGTACGCTGCACACGTGTCAAAAGGGCAACGGAGTGCAAGCTTAAAGAAAAGCGTCTTTTTGAGAGTCACACAGGTGCGGAAAGGGTATGAAGAATCAGCTCGATCTTTAAATGCAATAGAAGTTGAGATTTGCATACGCAGCCTTCATGAAGAGAAAATTTCCTACATGCTGACCTTCAAAGGAGAGCAGCTTTCCAGTCTTCTTGTCAGTATCCAAAATCTCATGGAGGCCGAGGACGAGACCATTGAAGGCATGCCAACTGTTTAGGTACGTGAAGACCTTTTTGGTGTGTCCAACAACTGGTGATAAGTAGGGATTTGTCAACCACGACAGTGCATTCACCATCAGAACGGGAGGGTTGTCTAATTCAGCGGTTTGTGATTCTGTTTCGTTACTTTCAGGCCCATAATTCTCCTGTTGGCCATCCTCGGAGGCCTCTTTGTGCTGAATCCTGTTCTTCAAAGCGTTTTCATCTTCTTTTCCCTGTTTGTCTCCACTTGTTGGCTCTTTTTTTGTATTCTCACCCGTCTTACATTTTTTGCGGGATCTTTTTGTGACCCATTTCTCCTACTTGAATGGCTCACTGGAACATTGTGTGCAATTTCGGACAGAGCAGTGCCCACAACGTTCGTGCACGCAGTGATACGGAGCCATACCATAGTGAGAACAGTCAGTTTCGTCTCGTTCGATTTCGTTTTCATTAACAGCGGACTTCTTAGCTGCAGAGACCTCTGTATGCTTCTCTACCAGAAGCTTTGATACAAATAATTCAAAGTTAGCCACGGAAAGAAAGACAGCATGGGCGGTTTCGGATGTATAGATGGCATAACACCATCTTTGCAATGAGTTTGGCAGATCATAGCTACGCGCTTCTACCACGGCTTTTATGGCTAGCTTTCATAGTTTCTACATATCAGGGTCTATGTGGGAAGTCAAGGCGGTAGACTCGTCATTTCAGTCGGGCACGAAGCACATCCTGCACGGCAATGAACACACAACAAGGAGAGGGTCATAAAGCATACCTAGCAACAAAGCGTAGGTCATATCTCTCAGCGACAGGGCGTGAGCTAGCCGTTCACGAGCGCTAGAGCTATCTTCTCTGCACTGATAGAGAACCGTTTTAATACTGACAATGAGCAGCAGAACCTCAAAAGACGCTCTCTGATCTTGTTGCAAGAAAAAACGGTTAAGATTTGGTCATGAAAGACTGAATTTTCGTTTGCCGTCTCCATGTTGACACAGAATCTCCTTGAAGGAGCCCACCAAGCAATTTCTCTACTACAATCACTTTGGGCATCGCACTGTACTCAGACCGCAGTTTCTCTATCCCTACAGCTACAGTTTTGCATCCAACAGATCGCATTCAAAGCTGAGAGAATCTCAGAATGTGAATCGCGTTTCTATCCTTTTGAACAGAATTACACACGGAAGGATGCTACCAAGGGGACTAGAATGGGCTGAAGAACGTCACAGAGACTGGGAAGAAGCGAAAACGAAGAGCAAGAAGAGGGAAAAGGCACTCGAAGCTTTGATGGGAGGAAATTTTGAAAGAAGAACGAGAACGAGACGCAGCTGCTTCACTTCCCGTCTCTCTCTTCCATGACCCGCCCCGAGTGAAACCCTCTGTCAAAGTTACTGCACAGCGCGGCTTTGATAGCAATCGCCCTTTCCCACTGTACATAAAAGCCCCTCGCACCTCCGCACTAGCCTCTCCGCTTCTATGTTTGCAAACAAAAGCCTCCCCCACCTCTGCACAAGCCACCCCGCCACCGTGCCCACAAGCAAAAGCCTTCCCCACCTCTGCACAAGCCACCCCGCCTCCGTACCCACAAGCAAAAGCCTTCCCCACCTCCGCACAAGCCGTCTCGCCTCCGTGTCTGCAAGCAGAAGCCTCTCCTACCTCCGCGCAAGCCATCCCGCCTCTGTGCCTGCAAGCAGAAGCCTCTCCCACCTCCGCACAAGCCTTGCCGCCTCCGTGCCTGCAAGCAGAAGCCTCTCCCACCTCCGCACAAGCCTTGCCACCTCTGTGCCAACAAGCAGGTCCCCTTGGAGTCTCTCCCACTTCTGCACAAGCCTTGCCGCCTCCGTGCCTATAAACAAGAGCCTCTCCCACCTCCGTACAAGCCTCTGTAGCTTCGGCAGACGCTTTTAGCACTCGTCCCTCCCCAAACAACTCTACCTCGCTGTTTCTTACAGACGTTTGCGCTAGCGCTTGCGGCTCTTGTCCTTTTCCAAAAGAATCTAGCCCCCTTCCCTCTCAGACGCTTGCAGAGCTCGTCCTCCTCCAAACACCGCTTCCCCCTCAGATTAACAGAGTGGACTTCAAAGTAGGACTTAGTAGAATTCAAAGTGACTTTTAAATTTACTATATTCTAGCTTCATTATAAAGTAAAACTAGATTACTTAAAGCAATCTAAAGTTTTTTAGAGCATTTAAAATCGTTACTTCTATGTAAATCTGCTCAAATGTGCTCAAAAGACTGGTTGATTAGCTAAGGAAAAATTATGATCACCGCGGCACGTGGAAGTTAGTGAATGTTACCTGCAAAGAAATACACAGGCACAACACTAATGAATATGCTCAGCAGCAACGTTTAGCGCCGCCAATCGAGTACAAAGAATTGCTTCTTCTGCAAGAGAAACAGTGCAGGAAGGAGGGCTTCACAGCTAGGCTGAACAGACCGGACAGGAAGCGGTCGGCAAGGGTCGGAGAGGATTCCTAAGAACAGAGTACAGAGACAACATAATTCTATTCACAAAGAACTCACACTACACGGCGTAAAAGCTTGCAAATCGTTCTGCGTATGTCAATGAGAAACTGTAAAAAAGAAGGACAGGTCTGTAGGTAGATCCAGATGTTCAGAGGGAGACCAGTACGGAGTGCCACAAATGAGAAAGGATGAACGAGTAAGTAGCACTTGCGTCAGGATAGTATGGACCGCTTTGAAAGACTAACATACACGGAGTAAGTGGAAGATATTCAAATGCATGAAAGCTGAGCGATTGGTCTGGGTGGAAAAATGTCTGGCACGACTGAGAGCTGTGCAAAGCTTCAGAAGAGGCGGTCAAAAAATGGAGGCTCCAGCAGACTCTCCGTCGACCCTCTCTCACTGACCTCCCTTGTGTGTTTCTGTCAAGCTCTTAGCAGAACAAAGAAGGTAGATGCTAAGCAAATCATCATATGAAGCGAGAAAGCAAGCCACGCTTCCTTAACTAACCTGCAGGTGTTCCTAAGTCTCCGTTCACCAACACCTGCAAACATGGAGGGACAGGCGTTCACGCTTTGTGCAGTCAAGGAAGCACTTCTGTCCAGCTTATTCTGTATGTACAAGGTTCCAAGGAAAAAACCAAGAGTCTAAGAAACAGCGGGTCCAGATAGGCTGACCTGGGGGTTGACCCCAGGGCTCTCAAGACTGTGACTTGTAAGGAAAGAGTAAGGAAAGCGATGAAGACAGCAGTACTTTAATACCTAGATAAGGCCGGCAGCCCTTCCCCGCTTGAACAGGAGGAGAAGCAGCAAGCAGAAAGACGTTAGAAACAAGACTAAGACGGCTGGTCTCCACTGGACCCACCTCCAAGCTCCACTTCGTGCCGGCCCGAGGTGAGCGAGCAACACCCATCTCCTCCAGAGCCCCGAAAGTGCACTCCCGAAAAAAAAGTCAAAACCGAGAAAACGCTCTGTCAGACATCTTCTAAGACCGTCAGAAAACATCTGACAGAGCGCTTTTTGTGGCAACATTTATGTGGGAAAAGTCTGTTTGCTCAGAGGTTCAGGACTCCACAGTTTTGAACCTGTCGACCTTCAAGATGGACAAGAGACTTCAGACCTGATTATTGGCCGACAGAGGCGAAGTCGGCTACGTGCGTCGAAAGAGCAGGGTGCCGCCACCCCTTCTGGCCCCGTGGCGGCGCCTCTTGGAGTCCCGGACCCACGATAAGCCCTTGTTGGACCTGGCGGCGGCGGGGGGTATTAAAGTACTGCTGTCTTCATCGCTTTCCTTACTCTTTCCTTACAGGTCACAGTCTTGAGAGCCCCGGGGTCAACCCCCAGGTCAGCCTATCTGGACCCGCTGTTTCTTAGACTCTTGGTTTTTTCCTTGGGACCTTGTACATACAGAATAAGCTGGACAGAAGTGCTTCCTTGACTGCACAAAGCGTGAACGCCTGTCCCTCCATGTTTGCAGGTGTTGGTGAACGGAGACTTAGGAACACCTGCAGGTCAGTTAAGGAAGCGTGGCTTGCTTTCTCGCTTCATATGATGATTTGCTTAGCATCCACCTTCTTTGTTCTGCTAAGAGCTTGACAGAAACACACAAGGGAGGTCACTGAGAGAGGGTCGACGGAGAGTCTGCTGGAGCCTCCATTTTTTGACCGCCTCTTCTGAAGCTTTGCACAGCTCTCAGTCGTGCCAGACATTTTTTTACCCAGACCAATCGCTCAGCTTTCATGCATTGGAATGTCTTCCACTTGCTCCGTGTGTGTCAGTCTTTCAAAGTGGTCCATACTATCGTGACACAAGTGCTCCTTTCTCGCTCATCCTTTCTCATTTGTGGCACTCCGTACTGGTCTCCCTCTGAACATCTGGGTCTACCTACAGACCTGTCTTTCTTTTTCACAGTTTCTCATTGACACACGCAGAACGATTTGCAAGCTTTTACGCCGTGTAGTGTGAGTTCTTTGTGAATAGAATTATGTTGTCTCTATGCTCTGTTCTTCGGAATCCTCTCCGACCCCTGCCGACCGCCTCCTGTCCGGTCTGACCAGCCTAGCTATGAAACCCTCCTTCCTGCACTGTTTCCCTTACAGAAGAATCAATTCTTTGTACTTGATTAGCGGCGTTAAACGTTGCTGTTGAGTATATCCATTAGTGTTGTGCCTATATATTTTTTTGCAGGTAACATTCACTAACTTCCATATACCGCGGTGTACCGCGGTGATCATAATTTTTCCCACGATGCACCTTAGCTAATCAACCAGTCTTTTGAGCATATTTGAGCAGATTCGTACAGAAGTAGCGATTTTAAATGCTCTAAAAAACTTTAGATTGCTTTAAGTAACCTAGTTTTACTTTATAATGAAGCTAGAATATAGTAAATTTAAAAGTCACTTTGAATTCCACTAAGTCCTACTTTAGAGTCCACTTTGTTAGATGAAAACATTGTTGAATCAGAGAAGGAAGATAAAGGTCTGGAGAAGGGGGAGCTAGAGAGAAAGAGCCATGCAACAGAGAAGAGAAAGAAGAAGAAGAAGAAGAAGAAAAAGGCAAAGGGAGAGCAAGCTAGTCGTGAGAATTCTATGGTTTTCTTGTGCAACCAGCCTGTGAAGCCAGCGTTTGAAGGAGAAGACATTTTTTCTTTTAACCCAACAAAAGACAGCTCTTCTCTTTCTCCGCTTCTTGTGCAAGAGACAGCAGTTGCGATGTTGAACTATCTGATAAATTAATACGGCTGTACGGCTCGTGCAAGCATTGGGCCAGGAGGACGAATGACTCGTCTGATTGTTGAAGGTGGAGATGGAACTCCCAAGTCATGGGAGAGCATGGTCTTCCAAGCGCATCAAAAGATCTGCGAGTACCTTGTGAGATGGCCATAGGGTCGATGGGGCTTTTGGTGATGCGCTTTTGGTGTTTGTATGTATGTTTGGGTGACACTGTATGTACTTGATTGACCAGGTGTTTGTTTTTATTAAATTTTCTTCTCTCTTTACCTTTTCCTCATAAAAACTAGTTAATCATATTGTGAGCACAAACTTGAACCTTTGTGATTCCCCCTTCCCTTATTAAGTTGGTGATTAAATTGAGGTATTGATTGCTTCGATCGAGTTGCCACTTTGCTTTCGGACGGTGTAAGCCAGTGTAGATCTTCATTAACTCCATTTTTTCTCTCATCACCTCTCATTCATCCTTGTTTTTACTCTCTTTTCGGATTGATTTAGAATTTAATGTATGAATGTGGTGTGCGCGTGTACTGAGCGCTTATGTCTCCATACGCCTCTGCAGATGTGGTGTGCCTTGAGGCGATTCAATCCGATTGGCATGCAGGCTTCCTCATCCCGCCCCCCATGAATGTATGTTCTGGGTTGTCCTCAAAGCCTTGTTAGTGGCTTGGGATCTGGCGTCGCTAGATCTAGGATTTAACCCTCAATCATCATCATCATCATCATCACCCAGGGTAGAAGTGTAAGTAAATGTAAGTGTCCCCGCGTAAGTGAAAAATAGTAACAGAGAGACGTCGAAATCATTAGAACATGTAAGGAGAGTTGTGGGTAGACGGAGGATCGAGACTTACCAAATAAGGCCAAATGGAGTGATGTTATGAAGCACGAACAGCAGTAGCCGCCTCTTTACGCCAGTTTACAAGCGCACACCTTCTGCTGCAATACGGCAATTTGGCCCTCCAATGAATACGCGTGCCACCAGGGCCATACTGACACAATATCATACTGTTTGCACAAGGGTCAACTTGTTTATTTTCAACACGTGACGCAGTATTGCTACAATATCGACTGCAGTACTCCGACCGGGCATGCCAAAACGCACGACTTCCCTCGGAGCCACCCTGGCACGTGCTATTTGCACAGGGTTGTGCAAGTTTTCTGTTTCGTTCTTTTTCGTGGTGTACTGCCTGCGACTGCTTATTTTATTCCCGATGTGCGTTCACACAACAGGGGTGACAGAGCCGTGCCTGACTGCCACAGGAGCCTCATTCCTTGATTGTGTCTCCACATTTTGAACACTCCGGAGTTTTTGAACGGCCACCCTATCCTTAGTAGCAGACTTTTATCCGCTTGCTGCTCCACGAGGTGGAGTCAAGCTTTGGTGGATTCACTTCTGTTCAGGTGTTGAGGAAACGGCATGCACATGCATATACAATGAGTCGTGTTACTTTAACATTGAAGGACAATGACGACAGCGCTCGATTAAAAGTCACACAAAAAACGAAAACCGAGCAAGTAGCGTGTTTCTGCACTGAAGACGCGACAAGTAAATGTGAAGGAACACATGTAATACCAGATGTCCGACGCTTGTCCAAGATCTATATATTGGTACAAAGAGATATCCATGTCTCGGTGTAATTGATATCCACATGCATGGATCCCACTATGATCCCACCATGTCTCCAAGTCGGTGTAATTGAGATCTACATACATGGATCTCATTCAAATTGAAGGGTATAGCATGGATCCCACGCTGTGCACGCGGCATGCCATAGATCCTAAAAAAAAGTCAGTATACGCTTAACTGCATGACGTCGCAACTGTTATGCGATTTTGTAGGGTGCATGGGGGGGTAATATTGAATAAAAACCGAGGCGCACAGCCCCGGCACAAAATTTTCAATCATTATGTTAAGATCTTGGCTAATCTCGATATGCCAGTAGAATCTGAGTAGATCTAAGTGGATCCCAGTTGAGATCTCAGCCTAGATCTTAGCATAAATCCCAGTTAAGATCTTGGCATGGATTCCACTAGCTTAAAATCTTGTTATGGATCCCAGTTAAGATCTTCGCATGAATTCCAGTTAAGATCTTGATATGGATCCCAGTTAAGATCTTGATTCTCGATAAATCTTGGCATAGATCCCACTGAAAATATGTGAAAATCTCGGTATGGATCTCAGTTAAGATCTTGGCATGAATGACCAGATGATCCCGGATCCCATACAAAACTATAGATCCCACGCTGTGCACGCGACATGTCATAGATCCCCCAAAAAAGTCAGTACACGCTTAGCTGATGTCTGAACTGTCACACGATTTCGTAGGGTACACCCGGGAGTAATATTGAACAAAAACCGAGGTGCCATGAGGGTGATGACGCGCAGGGCCCCGGCATGCACGCATTTACAAAAACGCGAATCTGATGCAAGCAGGCTTGCGAACGGCTCCCGAAAGCAAGAAAAATCTAGAGAAAAATAAAAACTACATGATTGATGCACGCCAGCTAGCCGACCATGGGCAGTCATGGCGACCCCCCCTCCCCCCGCGGGAAAAAAGCCGCAGAACCCCCTCCTCCCCCCAGGTTGCCAAAATTGGCCCATCTGATGCACGTATAGCATCGGGTTCACACTTTTCTGGGCCATTTAGAGAAAGATCTTTCCAGGGCCTTTTTTTAGTGAAAAACAGCGTGCATATGGGCTGGGGTATTTCTATATACTTCTGTTTTGTAAGTGCCCCCCGCTTCACTTTCCGGGGTCACATATGCATGCAAGCTAGGAGGGAAAGAAAAATATAGGGGGAATTTTTGAGTGAATTTTTTATGTATGACGTAAGATGGGCCTGGCCATATACCAGGTATTTAACAAATAGCGAAGAAGCACAGGACTTATATATGCTTAGACAAAGATGCATACCAGCCTGATGCAGGACCAGAGAGACCCTAAAGAGAAATTTACAAAAGGGTGAAAAGGGAGCATGCATGCATGTGCGGCGCGGTGTATGTAAGAGGCGTGGACATGTATAGATAAGGGCGCATGCGCCAAACAGAATTTCACTTCATGCGGGACAGAATTCAAGTACCGGAGACGGCTAAATAAGCTAGAAAATATCAAAAAATATCAAGATACAAAGTGTGACGAAACGGCCATAAACGAGGAAAAGAATGAAGCCCAGTTCAGGCCATGCACACGATCGATCGATTGATCAGGCCATGCGCACGTCGCAGACGAGTTAGCCTGAGTCCTAGAGAGTGTGAATGAGTCTGAGTCGAGTATAAAACTCTCAAAAACCTATGCTAGTTTAAAAAAGGTGTTCTGTTTTTTTGTAGACGGACGCCGCTTTTCATTCATTGCTATTCGTTGTAAGAGAAAAATAGGTAGACTGAGGTGGACTATTATAAACTGAGCATAACAGAGCCTTTTGTTAGCATTTATAAGTTTTCTGATGTTTTTTTTAACATTATGGTCAATGGTTATTTTAAGGGTGACCCCGGATTCTGCCATTCATTCTGGGCCTATCTCTAGGCCTATCTGGGCCAGGAAAGTCATGCTACTCAGAATCTAGGTCAAAATATTGTTAGATTTCGATTGCCAGGGCCATGAGAATCATTTTGGTAAGTTGCACGTCTTCTGGGCCAGTACGCCTCCAAGACTACTAAAATTAAAACGTTATCTTTCTCTTTTTTATTATTATATACGGTCAACCTACGGTTCACCCCTTTGATTAAGACCCTGCTCATGACTAAAGGTGTTTAATCATGGAATATATTTATTCACTAGTTACTCACTTCAAAAGTAATATAATCAGGAATATATTCAGGAATATATTCCTAAATTAATTAAGGGGGGGTCCGGGGGGCGGAGCCCCCCGGGCTACATTTTTGATTTTTTTTTTTTAATATAGTTTATAACTATAAAAAATTGGTTTTGAAAAAGATAAACAGGGGCTATCTAGCTGTTAGGCACTGTTAATAGGCAGTAGTGTAACAGTTACTATACTAGACTGTGTTACAGTGTTACTAGAATTTTATAAAATCTTACCATTTATAAACTTATTAAACTAGCAAATGACATATCATATGAATACACGGTTGAAAGTTCATACACGTTCTCATTGCATAAACATGCACACACTACACCAAAACACGCATGCACACTGCAGCACACACTGTATAACAAAAGGAGACCTTACTGTATGCACTACGTAAGATGCACTCTTTTTCACTTTCAGCATTAATCACTTTATTCAATCACATTCAATCACTTCATGGGATAATTAAATATATTCTAATCACAAGTGACTAAACACCTTTGCTCATAACTAGGCTTATGATCGGTTCCACTTATGTCTTGCCCTCCCACTGGCACGTCCTCCTTTTATTTACAACTGCATGCATGGGTTGCCATTTGTTTTTAGTTTCGGAGACCCTAGGCTTAACCACAATTAAGTAAGTAAGTAACTTAAAGTAAGTAAGTAAGTTTGTACATAATAACAAGCTCAATTAATTTAATTGTACACTTAGTTACACACTTGTAAACAGTCAAAAAATTATATAATATATTAATAAATCTAGTCAGTATCTGTACAAATTTATAATTCAACTATATTAATAGTTGACAGATATTTCAGATTATGAACGTGATTTCATGATCATGACTAGGATCATGATGCAGTGACAGCAAATGAAGAGACCAGCAACACAAAGCTAGACAATGACTGATCTAATGATGATTAAATGATCGGTGTTATAAGTATACTTAGTATACAGAGAGGATTCAAGCTGTCATTTTGAAGTTGATTCCAATTCAATTAAATGACCACTAAGTCAAATGAAGTGAAGAAAGTGAGATCCAAGATTTAGACTTCCTTCAATTCAACCAGATCGTCTTAGAGACATGTGAAGACGATACACTCAGACTGCGACTCGGTTGCTGATGCTGAAAAGACTGAACAGGCTCATACTCACGGAAGACTGAAGCTGGCAATGATGGCTGGAGTCTTTATTCTGGCGTGTCCAAAGGAACCAGCCTCTCAATCTCTTTGACTCAATATGCAATCAAATCAAATGACTCGGTGAGAAAGTTTGAACCTGCCTCGTTCAGTAGGGAACCAAACCGCGCTTCTGGAGATCTTCCGCCACCTCTTCTGATAATATTTCCAAAACTCTCCACACTGTCTTTTCTTCAGTCCCGGCTTGTATTTGATTCTCTTCAGTTGCTCGTTGTAGAACTTTTTTGTCGGTTGGCATTCCACTGGAAGGGGAGGGGAGGAGGGCTCCGACGCTCCACCGCGACCCCTTTGCCCTTCCCCTTTGCCCAGCGATGAAGGAGGCAACCAATTGGTGCGGCATCGGTCTGACTCTGCTTCTTCAATGCCGACTGGACGAGACCCGTCTCCTTCTACTGGAGGGCTGGGGGGCCTTCCGGGGAGCCTCAAAGTGTCACCCGTCTCTCTAAGGTTCGGGTCTGTGAAGCTCAACTTGTTCTTACGGATTCCCCAATCCGAAAGGGGAGTCTCATAACCCAACGGAAAGCGTGAAGAGGGAGAATCTAGCGGAATGGTATGATTGAGCGCTGATGGTACTTCTACTGATACTCCTACTTCTGCCTGTGGTGTGCAAGAAGGGGAAAGGAAAAAGTGGGTCTTCTGGAGGTGGGAGGGGGCGGAGGTCTGGAGATTCGTGCTGTCTGCATATGAGCAGGAAAGCAGGCGGTTGGTGTTTTCTGGAGGCTCAGGCCGGAAGTTGAGGGAAAAGAGGGTCCCAGAAAAGCAGCCCGGGGCATTCTTCCTCGGTGCACCACCAGCTGCCAAGTGGGAGTAGGGTCTACTCGAAGGTCGAGCAAGTGTGCTGGCAGCAGACTGTGCCGCCCTTTTCAAAGATGGGAGCTGCATGACCACCCAGAGAAAATAAATCCACTCCAACGTTCTGTGAAGACATCAATGCCCTCGCCTGCACCGTCTACCCCACCTCGATAAGACGGACGAAGACAGGGAGAGCCTGGCGTGGAGACGGCTGTTCTGAAGGAGACGGGAGGAGTTCGATTGAGAGAGACGGGCTATGAATTTGACAGCAACCGCGAAGTTCTCCCCGTTCGCTAACTCTGTAGATGAGGATCCCTCTATAAAAAGTAGTGCATCCCTCTTCTACCACCAGTCTGGTCCACGTGGTATATAGTATTTCCGCGCTGATCGAAGGGTCGTTCTTGAATTAATCTTCATCGTGACACCTCGAACTTCGTGGCGGATGGCAGGCTTTGGCAGCATGTGCGGCGGCGCGTCCACACCTGAAAACTGCGGCCGGCCGGCGGGTATGGTTCGGAAAAGTACCTCCGACCTAGGGCGCCACCCAGGGCGCCAGCTATAGGGCGCCACCTATATAGGGCGCCACCCAGGGCGCCACCCTGGGGCGCCAACCTAGAGCGCCCTCGGCCGTCTCCATTGACTCACTGCCGCCCTCAACTACAACGTCCTCTGCCAGCAGGCAGTGAGAATGACAGCAGATGACCTACAGGCACTGACCACGCGACTAGCCATGGGCCTATGGCTAATGGAAACATATTCATAAGGAAAGCAAGAAAAAGAAGGCGATTAAAGTTTGTAGTCAAGTGAGAGAGACGTACCGTCTCCTGCAAATTTCGTAAAGAAAGCAAACCAAACACTCCCACAACTTCATCTACAAATTTTAAATGTGATCTGGCGTATTTCTTATAGTTGTTCACCTAGAAGTGTCTGTAGGTGGCCGACTGGAGACTAACTGACTGGCAGACTGACTTTCTGACTGACTGACTGACTGACTGACTGGTTGACTGACTGTGGCTGACCGACTGACTGGCTGGCCTGCGTGCCTACCTTGGTGCCTCCTTCAGTGCCTACATGCCTGTCTGCACCCTCCAACAGTCACTGTGGCAGGCACACCATTTTCATCATCGGGGGGGGATATGTATACACATACACATACGCACATACATACTAGCATACATACTAACTGACTGACTGACTGATTGGTTGACTGACTGACTGCCTGGCTAACTGACTGGCTGGCTGGCCTGTGTGCCTGCTTTGGTGCCTCCTTGAGTACCTACATGTTTGTCTGCCCCCTCCAACAGTCACTGTGGCAGGCACACCATTTTCATCATCGGGGGGGGATATGTATACACATACACATACGCACATACATACTAGCATACATACTGACTGACTGACTGACTGATTGGTTGACTGACTGACTGCCCGGCTGACTGACTGACTCAGTCTGGCTGGCCTGTGTGCCTGCTTTGGTGCCTCCTTGAGTGCCTACATGTCTGTCTGCCCCTTCCGACAGTGGCAGGCATACTATTTTCATCATCGGAGGGGTCTATATATATACATACACATACACATACACACATATATACTGATTGACTGACTGACTGATTGGTTGACTGACTGACTGCCCGGCTGACTGACTGGCTGGCTGGCCTGTGTGCCTGCTTTGGTGTCTCCTTGAGTGCCTACATGTCTGTCTGCCCCCTCCAACAGTCACTGTGGCAGGTACACCCTAGGGCACACCATTTTCATCATCGGGGGGGGATATATATACAGTATTATTACACATACATATACGCACATACATACATACTGACTGACTGACTGACTAACTGATTGGTTGACTGACTGACTGCCCGGCTGACTGACTGACTCAGTCTAGCTAGCCTGTGTGCCTGCCTTGGTGCCTCCTTGAGTGCCTACCTAGTCTAAGAGTGTCTACATATCTGTCTGCCCCCTCCAACAGTGGCAGGCACACTATTTTCATCATCGGGGGGGGATATATATACACATACATATATACATACACACATATATACTGACTGACTGACTGACTGACTGACTGACTGACTGACTGACTGTCAGTGACTGACTGACTGACTGACTGACTGACTGACTAAGTCAGACTGACTGACTGACTGACTGACTGACTGACTGACTGACTCTGAGTCACTGGCCTGCGTGCCTTTGGTGGTGCCTTCCTAAGTGCCTACATGTCTGTCTGCCCCGGTAGGCACACCACTGCTAGACATCACTGTCATCATCGAGGGGGGATATACATACCCACATATATATATGGAGCGAGAGGAACAGAGGGACACACCAATACAGGGCAAAAAGAGTGAGGCACAGAGAGAGGAAGAAAGAGAGAAGGAAGGAAGGAAGAAGGGGAGCATTTTAAAGGAAGGAAGGAAGGAAGAGAGCAAGGAAACCTACCTATTGTGCCAGCAAGCCGGGTGAAGCTCTGCCGAAACGGTACTCCGGATACCGGGTGCCCACACTGTTGATCCCCTCTTTCCGAGTCCAAGCCTTCATCTCTCCCGGACAGAAGACAGAAGATCGAGCGAAACAGGAAGGAACAAAGGACACGGAGGTACTAGGTGAAAATCGCCCTATGCATATGCACAATACGGTCACCTACAGATACTTCTGGGTGGACAACTATAAGAAATACGCCAGATCACATTGTAGATGAAGTTGTGGGAGTGTTTGGTTTGCTTTCTTCGCAAAATTTGCAGGAGATGGCTGGAAATGGTACGTCTCTCTCACTTGACTACAAACTTCGATCGCCTTCTTTTTCTCGCTTTCCTTATACATATATTTCCGTTAACCATGACCAGTCGCGTGGTTAGTGCCTGTAAGTCATGCTGTCTAAACCGTCAAAATGACTGCTTACACTGACGGGCCGCCTGGGTCTTATGTATAACCTTCCCCAGGCGGTCCTTACGGACCGCCTGCGGTACCCTAGGCAGTCAGGGAGTCTTTCTGCATTCTCTCTATTGTATGAAAAACGTTGAAAAAAATTTAAAAATGCCTTTATTCTAGGATTTAGTATCTGAACACAACTTTAAAGATTCATTTACAATGCTTCAAATTGAATCAATAAATTAAAATTTTTATATAATTCTAGATATTATTTTATAGAAAAGAATTAAATCAAATTTTCTAAATAATTTTTCAGAATAAATTTCCACTCTGCGATAAATTTATAAACAATACAAAGTTGCATGTGTTACTTTTTGTGTACGGGGAGGCACTTGGAAATATAGATGTGGTCGTTAAACGACTTTGTAATAGCAATCTAAGCTTTAAAACATTTAAAATAAACTCTAAACTTATTTTATAAGCAAAAGAAGTTCTAAAAAACAAAATAATGACACTTTTAAAGTATTAGTTGAAGGTCTTTACTCGGTTTGAGCTTAAAAACTATACGTCTCCACCTCTAGGTTCTTAGGTTCCTAGAACTTAGGTTCTAGCCTTCTCAGTCTGACCCTCCAAAAACCCCAAAGAACCGTCCAAAACCAGTTATAAAATATTAAACACGATGAAAATATTCAAAAGTTTGTCCACCAATCCGACTAGAAAACGTTGGAAAAAGACTGTGAGAGGTAGAGGGAAAACGTTGGAAAAGGGGAGGGGCATTGAAGATGACGAGTGGGTGGTGATGGATATAGAGATCCCCATTAAGTTGGATGACACACCAGAGGGAGAAGAACTCGAAAGTTTGCGGGAGCAGATTCAAACAGAAGACGCAGCATAAGAACAGTCCCCTTCTGTCTTTGCACGAGCAGTGACGACACCTGAAGAAAAGCAAGAGGGGGTGACAGGGGTTGTCTCCTTTGAAGTACTAAACCGCGGTATGATGCGGTTGAGTGCGGTTTGTGCTCTCTTATATCAAGAGAAGTTGTCAAACGATCGGGGGGTAAGAGTGCGTGCGAAGTTCCACAGTCAGGCATTGATTTGGAAAGGCGAGTATTCTATCATGGTGGGATAACTTGTGGCGTGCCAGTATAATGAGGGTGAGGGCTTGGAGAGAAAACTGAGTTAGTACGTTTCCAAAGTGATGAACATTTTGTCATGGAATGACAAAAAGAAACCTTTTAAGCCCTGAGGGTTGCGAGCGATTGCATACGTTGAAGATGAAGAAAGGGACCTAGATGAAGTGTACCGGATTGCTGTGCATATATATCCTAAGTCCGACGAGGCTTCGACTGACTTAGCCGATATACGCGTTTTCTCTCTCCTTTGGCAGTTAAGCCAAAACAGGAAGCCTAAAAAGATTCGCGTCAATAACGTCCCACTTTCTTCTATGTTCTTTTATATTCAGCATGTGTATGAAATGAATGAAACCATCTTCATGAAAGCTGAAGAGCTTGCTCGTCTTGTAAGTCTGTTTGAAGAGAAGAAAAAGCGAGTTGACAGCTGAGTTTTATGATGTTGACGGTTAATTTTGGCATATGTAAGCATCTGTCTTGTTTGTTTGGATCATTTTAATCATTTAAATTAGCTCTTTAGTCTTTTTGAAGCTTTAGAGGGGGGGTTCTTCATGGTTCTTACAGGTTTTTATCTAGGTTCCTAGAACCTAGGTTCTAGCGGTTTCTCCTAGGGTTTCTCTAGAGAGTAAGAACTAAATGATGGAGACACCACTTTGATGCAACGTAGACTTGATTCTTCTTTAAAGAACCTTTAAGAATCTGAAAGAACCTTACACTAACGAGTCTAGAAAAGCAAAAAACAGTGTTAGAACCTATTAGAAGTTGAAGTACAGGTAGCTGTCGGGGTACCGTGCCGCGCATTGGGCCGCGGGCTTGGCCGGGCTTGTGTCGCATACGCGTGTTGCACGTATGCGGCGAATAATCGCTCGGCGCGAATAATCGCCGTGCCGAGCGATTATTCGCGCAGACGTATTGTTTTATCATTTCTGTGCGTATTGTGCTTTGGATAACATGCGAGATTGGATTCATTGCTTTGCTTTCAGATTGAGAGTATTACTATTACTTTTATACACTTCTCCAGGAGTTGTACAGACTTGAGCACAGACCATAGAGACTCACCTGTCATGACATCTTGACACACACCTCCACCTTACCTTAGTTCTGTGGTTAACAGCCTACAGTGCTTGCTGTTGCTGTGGTGCAGTTCGGATGGTTTTGTGTCTCTCACAATGTTTCCTTACCTTCTCTCTCTGTGACTGAGGACCGCTCCCCTTCTCTTCAAGCAGCCTCAGGGCATTCCTCTGTTCTTTGCAGCGCATCTGTTTGCGCAGCCTGGTCGTTTCAATCATGTTCTCGCTTTCGTGATAGAAACCCTCCTGGCAGTTGTGTACTCAGCTGCTATGAACCCTAGTATGAACCTGTTTGATTGTATGGACAAGGTGAACGACCTGTCTGTTTGTGCGCGTCGGATGCAAGCAGGAGTGGAGAACTGGTCCTAAAGGGGGTCTTCCCTTAATCTGCAGAAGGAGAAGGAGTCGGGTGGACTACAGTCTATGAAGCATTGCAGCTTTTGGTTGTGAAGGAAAGGAGACGGCTTGGATGACCTTCTGCAACAGCACCTCTCAGCAGTCAAGGATGACTGACAGAGGTATCTCTGTGGATCTCTCAAGTGCAGCTTCTTGTTGGGATTGGAATCTATTTCGCAAGTGAAAGAAAACCTCGTAAACGACCTCCCACGGTATGTTGATCTATCTTTTTCTCTCTCTTTCATGGTTCTTTACGTCCCTCAGTTGACACTGTGAACAGCCTGTGCTGTCTCTTCCTGGTCTTTGACGTTCCACTCTACTTATGAGTGGTGACTGAACAAACCAGGAGACAGGTCTGCACTAGTTTTGTTTTCTTGTCATCTCACCCTGCGTGAAGTCTTCCAGAGGAAGAAGAAAGGAGTTCTGATCGTGGACCTTCGTTTTGTGTGCTATGCGGAGTATGCCATTTCGCCTGTGCCTCTCGCTTGTGCCAGATGGACGTCCTGAGTGAGAATGGGATAGTTTTTTGATTTGTGAGTGCCTGGACGTGCTCTGATATGCAAATAGGTCATGTCTGGATTGAGATGTGCACTGTGTCGGGGGCTGCCCACCCATGTTCATGAGTCTGTCGCCGGGCCACATTCCGTTGAATGAAAACGATTCATGAGGCAGTAGCCATACCTTTCAGAGCGGTGTGCTTGCCCTGCATGCTGTACCTGGTTGTATCGATTTCGTCTGGCTGTGTTTTCTGGGTTTTGTGAACAGATTGACTCGATGAGTTCTATATAGGCTTTGTGGGGACTTCAAGTGCCTTAAGCTTCTGCACCCATCCTTAGATCCAAATCAGTCGATTTGTGAATATCCCTTTTCCACCTTGTCAGCAATGGATGGCCGGGGGGGGGATGAATACATGTAAGGACTGGGATGATGGAGTAGCAGATCCCTGCCTGAAAAGAAGGAAGGAAAAGAATTCCACTTGAATCCGCTTTCCCAATGTATGAGAACAAAAAGACAAACATGGATATATGTAAACGTCCAATTATTTCTTTTCATTCATTTTTGAGACCTCTCTTCTCAAACTGTTTTTTCTTTTTGTACTGTGTGAGTCTGAGCATTTAGTCTTTGTGTAACTTGTTGTGGCGGTAGCGGAAGATAACTACATTTTTGAGTAGCCAATGTTTCGTTCTCTCATCACTTTTCATTCAGAGTCTTACTCTTCTTTTTGTTTAATTTTTTTTCTTTTTTTCTTTTCTTTCTGGCGTCTCTCGCTCTTTCTTTCTTTGCTCTCTCATGCTCTTCTTCTTGTCTTTTCTCTTTTTTGATCATCGTTTGACTAATGAAATGAGAAAAGAATGGGAGGGGGAGCGGGGGTGCTGAAGAAAGAGGGCCAGGAGGAAAGAAAAGAACGAAATGATTTAACAATTGAAAAGGTTTTCTTTTCTCTTCTTTATTTTTTTTGCGTTGCGTGAACGTGCTTGGTGAAAGTTTCTTTTTCACATAGAGCAAAATTGCTTTCTTTTGCGTTTTCTCTTTGTTCCACCGTTTATTGCTCTCTCTTTCTCTCTCTCTCTCCTCCTTCTCTTTGCAGTTCTTGCTTTTCTCTTCTCTTTTTAAATAAGTCAACCTGAGCAATAGATTGAGAAGGAATCACAGGAATATGAGGGAATGGGGCGGATTAAAGAGAGAGGGGGGGGGAAATGGGAAAGAGAGAGATGACACATCATACAGAAGGAACCGGAACGGAAAGATAGAAATGAAAGTGCATCATTCGTTTTTGCTTTCATTTGGCAGTTCTGTTTTTCTTCTGGATTCACTGCATAGAATTCACTGCATCTTATTTTCTTTTCAAAGATGTGCAGTCTGTATGACGTGTTTGATTTGACTGTCCAATTTGTGATCCGTTTTCATTTCTCGGATTGCTCTTTGTTCTAGCTGAACAGTGTCTTTTTACCTTTCGATGGTTGTTTCACTTCTTTTCTTTTTATGAAAGGTTTTCTTCTCATATATGCATGTCGATAGCAAAAAACAGACAAAAGAAGAAAAGAAGAAAGCGTAGCATGACAAAGATTGAGAAGAAAAGACGTTCAATGACATTTAACTTTCTTTTTTTTTTATTTTTTTGTCGACTAATTTAAATTTTGGTTTGCTTTAATTCTGCAAAAGGAAAGTAGGTGATGCACGTAAGTCATTTGTCATCGCTTTCGCACTCTGACTGATTCATTTCATTCAATACAAGTTATTTTCATTCATTCATTCATTAATCCAGATTTTCTCATCTGCATTCAGGAGTTCATTATATTTCAATTGATTCCACAAGTCTATTTCCTTTTCGGACTGAATTGATTTGTAGTACAAACTTCTGGTTTTCTTTTCTAAAAGAGGACAGAGCGGGGGAGAGATCAAAACAGATTGGATTGATGACGTAACTGTTACATACAGGAAGTCTTTGCTTTTGACGAAACTTTTTGACTTCCTACCTCAATTGGTAGAGCATGCAATCGTTCTTTTCGTTGTAGCTCACTAATAGAGTATGCGGCTGTTTTCATTTTTATTGTTGTCTTTGCTGGACTGAAATTTATCCTGAGTCGTATCACTTGCATTGCCTTGCGTATTTTTTCTGCAACGTTTTGCTTTTGCTTCGGCAACATGATCGAGGGGGGGAGTTGAAGTACAGGTAGCCGTCGGGGTACCGTGCTGCGCATTGGGCCGCAGGCTTGGCCGGGCTTGTGTCACGTACGCGTGTTGCGCGTATGCGGCGAATAATCGCCGCGCCGAGCGATTATCGCGCGGACGTATTGTTTTATCATTTCTGTGCGTATCGTGCTTTGGATAGCATGTGAGATTGGATTTATTGCTTTGCTTTCAGATTGAGAGTATTACTATTACTTTTACATACTTCTCCAGGAGCTGTACAGACTTGAGCACAGACCACAGAGACTTACCTGTCATGACATCTTGACACACACCTCCACCTTACCTAAATTCTTTAGAACCTATGTTATATCATCTTCAATTACAGCATAAATATGTACGGTACTAGGGTTCTACCTAGGAGTGCTGCCCCGTAGCTTTTTGTTTATGGAATCAATCAGTGAGTTAATCAATGGATGTACAATGATGTGCAATGATGTGTATCTCCAGTAACAAGAGTGAGAAGAGACAAAAGTTAAAAGCAACCGTCAACTTAATGTGTATCCACTGGTATCTATCGCTGATCGCGACTGCCGAACAAAAAGTTGCTGCCGGTCTGAATGACCTGGTCGGACTTTTGATATGTGGCATGCACGTATAGATCGCGAGGTCGCGTCAGCACGTCCCTCGCGCGAATCCGGTCGGGCATATGCACCGTGGTTCGTGACGACAAGGTCGGTGCCAAAGGCACCGACCTTTGCCTCAGGCAACTCTCAATAACTGCCTGGGGTGAAGCTCTATATAAACTTAGGTAAAACTACCTGGGGTCGCCCTAGGCGCCCTAGGCAGGTTTAGACTGCATGCTGTAGGTCATCCGCTATCATCCTCAATGCCTGCCAGAAGAGGACATTGTAGTTGAGGGCGGCAGTGAGTCAATGGAGATGGCTGAGGGCGCTTTAGGGTGGCGCCCTAGGTGGTGCCCTGGGTGGCGTCCTAGGTCCGAGGTACTAGCTTTTCGGAACCGTATATCCCGGCCGGCAGCGCCCGCGGGCGCCGGCCGGCGCGCCGGGCCATGCATGCGCGCGTACGCGTGGCCGCGCCACATGCGACAACACGCGGGCCCGGAGACGCCATGCACGCTGAGACAAGATCGCTCGAGCGTCGGAATCACACGGTCGGATGTCGTCGGCCGGATCACATTCAATGAAAGAACTTAGCAAATAACTTGATTTGCATCCCACACTGCGTGCACCAATTCTCTCAGTACCACTCTTGCTTTTGCCTTTTGTGCACCCGGCTCATCCTGTTGACAGGCGAATCCGCGGAGACGCCTCAGTAGCGAAATCCAGTGGAGACAGGCAGAGAACTCAGATTCCGCAAACCCGACCTGAGAGTTCTCCTCTGTATGTACTGAGGTGTTCACCTGCCTTATCTGCCTCTTTTCTCGTGTTTTGGCCTCGCGATGATGGCCAGGAAAGATGCCACGCAGCAAAAGGAGAATGGGAGGGAAAAGGAGACGGCAGGATCTGTCTCTTCCTCGTCTCCTTCAGAGGCCCTTGTAGGAGAAGTCTCGGGAGAAGGGGGGGCCTCGGTGTCTATAAGAGCAGTGCAGCCATCGGGTACAAGAAACATCGGAGGACTTGAATTGAATGTGAACCTGGTACCAGAGAGGCTTAGGATCGGACCATGGTCCGTGTTTGCTCATTTGTTTGTGATTGGCGTCGGGATCTTTTTGGTTCTTTTGTCTCCATCAGCCGTCGCCACAGGGGGGGAGCTGAAGGCGCCGTCTCCCGGAGAGTTCCTGAGCATGAATCCTCCCGGGCTTTTCTACCTCGTCGGCACGTTCTGGTGCTGGTTCGTGTTGGCCTACATGTTCTGCTTCGTTGGGTGGGGGCCGATGATGAGCTACACGATGTGAGTGAGTGAGTGGATTCATTCAGTTGGATGCGGATACTGATGTATTGATGAGCAAAGTATTGTATACTTTAGACTACTGGCTCAAAATGCAGAATGCGCTTTTGCTTTTGAACAAAGATCGACGGCGAGATGTGCAATGTGAAGAGCGCCAGAAAGTATACCCGTGTCTCGTGTCTCAAAATGCTCGTTGAAAGGAATCCCAAAGTTCGTGCGAGATTGAGGCAGGGCATGAGCAAAGGGAGGTAGAGTTGAATGGATAAACGTGGTTTCTTCCTTCCTTACCTCTTGTAGAGAACTGATTCTCATCCCTTCCTTCCAGTCGCACTCCAGTTGACTGCTTGCTTGCCTGCCTGCCTAGCATCTCGTGTGCATGTGCATTCCGTCTTTTCTTTGCCTCTCCCTCAAGCATTCCTGATCGATCAATCAATCAATTGCGACGTCCCCTTCTCAATTTGCAGCGCCTTGCCCTCATTTGTTTCGCCTGCATGTCTACTGGCCATCTCGTCTGTCTGTGTGTCCATGTTGAGGCAGCAGGGGCCTACTTAATTGCCAGTCTCATTGACTGTTTGACTGACTGACTGACTGACTGACTGACTGACTGACTGACTGACTGACTGACTGACTGACTGACTGACTGACTGACTGACTGACCGACCGACCGACCGACCGACCGACTGACTGACTGACTGACTGACTGACCGACTGACTCACTCACTCACTCACTCACTCACTCAGTTGACTGACTCACTGACTGACTGACTGACTGACTGACTCAGTGACTGACTCAGTGACTGACTGACTGCCCAGGTCTTCCTCGCTCTGAATTGTCCACACAGATCTGCATGCCCCACTCTGTCTATCTGTCTATCTATCTAAGTATCTCTCTCTATCTATCTATCATCTATCTATCTATCTATCTATCTATCTATTTGTCTGTCTGTCTGTCTGTCTGTCTGTCTGTATAATTGGCTGCATGGACTTGATCTGTTCACTGAATCATCACAGTGACTCCTGTTCGACTCTTGTCGCAATGACATGCCTTCCGTGTTTCCGAATCTGCAACTTACATTTCTTTCTCTGCGTTGCTGTGCAGCACCACAATGGTGCATCTACGCATGCAGGTGGTCGTGGAGTCTCCTCACTCTCTGGTACACTTTCGCATTTATTTTCATACAGAAAAAAAAAAATTCATACATCTACGCATGCAGGTGGTCATGGAGTCTCCTCACTCTCCGGTACACTTTCGCAACGACAGGGGCGAGTGGGATTCTGTGGCTGGCGTGGACTGAGTGGCTTGCCGAGGCTCTTCGGTTCGTTGCGCTGGCTAATGCGTGCATCACCTTCTTTCTCTGGTGGCTCATTTTGGTGCCTTTCATCTATTATACTCAAGATGCAGAGGGGCGGAGAGCGTTCGTGAAGCTCAATCTGAGCTTCTTTTTGATGAATATTCATGTCCTGAACTTCCCCCTTGCGCTGTTGGATTTCCTCTACAATGCCCGGACGCTAATCTTGTTTGATCTTTGGGTTGCGTTGCTTGTCGCGTGGGTGTATCTGACCTTCTACCTCTACGTACTTGACAAGATCGGTGTGCATCTGTACGTGATTCTGACTCCACGTACGCCCCTGTGTGCACTGAACTACACGCTCGTGCTCCTCATCTACGTAGGCATCTTTGCTGCGTTGAATGGCATCACGGGGTCATGGTCGGGAACTCAGGCTGGATAATTGATTCATTCAAGTTGATTGATTATGAATTAGTCTGTGAACTTCTCACTAGACTTCTAAGAGAGTCGGCACCGGTCCGGAGACCGCCGGTCCGGAGACCGATGATTTAAAAAATAAATTTGCAACCGCAGCTGAAACCTCTTTAAATGAAACTAGAACTTAAAAACTGAGTCAAAAGATTAATCTTAAAACCAAATTTATAAAATTCAGTTTTTTTTAAAATTATACTCTAACTACTTGGCTCATACTTTAGTATGCAGCTATAGCTGGTTGTTTTTTATTTGTTTTACTTGATTGATTGATCTGAATTACAGTTAAATATAGACGGTCTCTATAATCAAGTCTGGTTTTATTTCATATTCAAAGTACATGAGGCTATCAACAACCATGTATTATTGAACTATAACGACATGATCGATAAAAAATTAAATTTCTGCCTAAAGTTTTTGCACTTCCGTTTTTACTCTGTTGAAAAAAAAATGTTTATACGCAGTACTTTGAGTTCTGCGGTTGTCTAGGGTTCCAATTAAATATATCGATGCACATGCAGTATGTGCTTACTCATAGTTTTAGTCTCTATGTACATATCATAATCTTATAGTAGGTGAACTCCCCAGGAGGTGGTGACCTACAATACATGTTAGAACAGGATCTAGAACAGGATATACCGAAACAATTGGGTTAGTGTCTGTGTGAGACATTGATGGATGATTTGAATCAACATGTAGGCTTGCAACCGCATGCGTTCTGCAGTGTCTGGACTCCTGTGGCCTAGGATCAGCTGCCTTTATTCTGTATGGCATTGAAGCGAGCTAGATGTATATGGTTCATGGACATATCAGTTTATGTGAGTTGTTTAAGAGGTATTTAGAGGTATTCTTCTCTAATTAAGTGGTGATACAAACCGTGCATGACGCTCAGACAGATACAGACAGATAGAGATAAAACTGAAACCTCATGCACCCACTAAAATAAAAAATACGTTATAATGCACCTTATGTGCAAGTGCATGCGTGCATGCAAATCGGTGCGATTGCATATGTGCGATAATCACTGCGATTATACGGCCGATTACGTATTATCCTAATTAGGGCCGCTCAGCTGATCTTATATTAATATCAACGAATGCATGATTAATTGATAAGCACCTATATATAGCAGATAATAGTAGATTGAGCTGTATCATGCCTGTATGAGCTGCATGGACCCTGCCGAGGCATGCCGACTCACAGAGTGCATGTCATTGCCGATCGAGGCGATACAACTGCGAAAAGTGCCTTACAAGCGCTAACACTTTGTGGGGCCTAGTGGGGCCATTGGTTTCCTCGGAGGGCAACGCAGATCTGAGTAGATTTGAGGCCCAAGTACACACAGCACACAAACGAACATCCAATTAAAACCACGATATCGATCGCGATATCTATATTCGTACGCGCGCGTATTTTCTTTTAGGCAAGGCACTAACGACAAAAATGAGTGCATTCCGAACTCTGCAACAAAAATTGAATTGATTTGCTACGTCGCGATTCTTCGTCGCAAGAGAGTCTTGCCAGCTGTGGCAGTGCACCAAGTACTCTCAATTGGCTTATACCCTGAGTGAAGTATTTGAAGGTCCTGAAAGAATGAATACATTCTTCAGGCCAACGTATAGTTTCGTTCCTTCCCCTGAGAGAAGATTCGAGAATCCACGATGTTCGTTCGTGTTGCTTGCAGCGTTGGTGCCTCCATCGCTCTCCTCCAAAGCGGGGTGAATGCCATGATTGACATGAAGGACATGGCTGGCTCTTTCAAGGTAGCTTAGCATGGATGTTTGCACTTGCGGGCGCTTGTGTGCTGACTACGCTCTTTCGATGGTCCGCTTTTGGAAGTGTTGCGCAACACTTATCTGTTCTCTCTTCCCCTCCTTTCCTGTCTGTCTTCGTGCTTGTGCAGCTCGATGGCTTCGACTTCGGTGAGAAGTTCGGACTTTTAATTACGACGGCTCTGACGACAAGAACAAGTCCGATGGCGGTCTGAAGCTCCCCTTCGCTGACTTCGGTGAGAAGTTCGACCTCTCTGGAGTCGATAAGCTCGGTCTGGACGGCTTTAAGTTCGACTTCGGAGACTTGGACCTCTTCGCCAAGAAGAACATCACCAAGGATTTCTCCAAGGTGAAGAAGGACAAGAAGGGCGGCAACAGCGGAAACAGTCAGTTGATGTTGTCTCGTACCTTATCTCGACGCTCGGCACAGCTAGGTATTCAGCGAAAACGCGAAAGTGAGAATGAGTTTCCGTCTTTACATACAGTCTGACACCGAAACAGTTTCAGACCCCAGACGTGAGCTTTCCGCCTCTTGTTGTGATGCAGATGGTTTGGAGGTCACATTCTCCCTGGAGGGTGACGGCTCTTGCCCCTCAGAGGAGGACCAGCTCTCTGCCGGTTCCCAGGTGATCGTCCAGGCCGGATCCAGCGAGCGTGACATTCTCTCCGTCACCACCGAGTGCACTTCCGGCGTTCCGGTGGCCGGACCCGGACGCCGTCTGCAGGAAGTCTTCACCGTCAACTACGTCTATATCATCTCTACTGCCGGCCTGACTGATGAGGAGATCGCTTCTATCACTTCCATGCTCGAGATGATTTTCGACGACGGCATGACCCAGTGCTTCACCGTTATCATTGAATACTGCGCTGTGACGGGAAGCTTGACTGTCACTCAGACCGTCTCCGGTAAGTTGAGAAAGAGCACTACTGTCATATAATTTCACTTCATGGAATATCCCGGTTTTTGTAGATCTCGCGTCCAACTTCGCTGTCCCCTTCTGCGTGAACAACTCGTTTAGCACGATGAGAAAGAATTTCATTTTTTGGAGCGCGCGCTCCAACAGAAAAACTCCAAGGGTGACAGTTGCTGCCTGAGCTCTCCAAAATGGGTTAGAAGGGAAGTGCGGTAATCTGCTTCCTCACTGGTGCTTTCCTACCTTTCGTTTTTGGAGCGCGCGCTCCAACAGAAAAACTCCAAGGGTGACAGTTGCTGCCTGAGCCCTCCAAGATGGGTTAGAAGGGAAGTGCAGTGGCCTGCTTCCTCACTGGTGCTTTCCTACCCTATCCTGCTTGCCTCCTTGATTGCCAATAACTCACGCTAAATACTTGTGGTTTGAATGTGGCCCCTTCCTGTGCAGACATCCCCCCCCCTCCTGAGTGCCCCACTCCCGGTGACTTCTCCAACCAGGTCTCTTTCGCACCCTTTGGCACTCCCCTTAACTGCCTTAACGACGAGTGCTTTTGGAATGTCGACCTAAACATCCAGGGATGCGCGTCCGGCCTCGCCTGCGATCCCGGCACTTCGCCCTAAATTCCCCCTATGGTGCCTGCCAACGCAAACTACACTTACATCTTCACCATTGATCGCGCAGGTGCCACCATCAACAGCGCAATTGAAGACGGTGGACCGCTTGTCGGCTGTGGCAACCCTACCGACTTCGTTGGAACTCCTACCTCTCTGACTCTCGAATGCCAGCGCCTGGAGAACAACGCCTGCCCCTTCCCTTACGATAACCCCCCCAACTGCTTCGGCAATCTCGTCTTTGGCGAAGAGTGGCTTTTCACCAATGGCTTCAACTTCCCCTGCACCACTGCAGAGTGCACTGCCACTGCTCGTCTCCGTGTGCTCGATGTGGACGGGTGCCCCTACTACGACTCTGGGGACGTCACCCAGACGGCCACCAACGTCAATCTCTAAAGTACTGAAAGGATAAATCGAATTTGGGCTCTCTTTTTGACGAAAGGCTTGAATTCAGGAATGGATGCATGAATGAATGAACGTGGTGGAGAAAAAAAGACAATGGAAAAGGAAAATAACAACTCTGTGTCCGTCACCCCTGACTGCGCTTCATGCGCCCGAGTGTTTGCACACCCTTCGTGTGTCCTTGTGTGTCTTTCTTCGTCGATCTCTGGATCTGGTTCGCGAGAGTCTGTGTGTTCTCCTCCATGAGACTCCACATCTTCAACAGGGTGTCGAGATATACCGACTGCCTTGCCTTGTTTCCCTTGAGAGCAGACCCTCTGTTCGGAGATGGTCTTCTGGAGCACCCCAACAGCTTCATGTGCCATTTGTTTCATGCTGCCGGCAGATGTGCGTGACAGAGAGATGGATAAGATCGAAACCGTCGTGCGTGTGAGATTGGTTCTCGCCCTCCGTGAACGTCCTCTTGCCCTCAGTCTCTCACCGATGGAATGCCGAATGAAGGATCAGAGCTTGGCCAGAAACTGAGGTCTTCCTTACGGCGGCCACGGTGTAGCGCGTGGGGCTTGTTTGCGGGGGGGGAGAACATTAAATGCAAATGCATATCCGGGGGGGGAGAACCCTGAGTGCAAACTCTTGAATGCACTGTCATGCATGTTGAGTGTACTGCGCTGTAATCCAAGGAGGTGTGACCTGGCCCGTCACCTGGGGTGTGCTCTGTATGAGCTTTTTTGGTCATGCCTGGTACATAAGCTAGTACACGTGTACCTGTTCACTTCAGGCTGAGCTTTTTTGGTCATGCCTGGTACATAAGCTAGTACGCGTGTACCTGTTCACCTCTGGAAAGGTACGTTTGTCTGATAAAAACATTAAATAGGGTCTACACGACTGTCATAATATAGTGCAACTAGGTTTAGTACAGCAGTGTAACAGCACATGTCTGTCTTGACAGTCTAGTGACTCTAGTTAGAGACTAGTACAGCCTGGAGTTTAGCTCATCGCTTCGGGGGGCAGCTCAGCTCTGCTAAGATCAGCCGAGAGGCCCTGAGATCGCAGCACTCGCATAACGCATTTTTTTCTTTTTTGGGGGGGGGGGTCGCTTCTATCTCCGTCTGTCACGGTGTCTCCCAAATTCCAAAATGTGCCCCTCAAGCAACTTGCACGGAACTGCGATCGCACATACCTTAATTACATGGGCAGAAAAGGCACTGGGGGGTGTGTTTGGAACTCTTTCTTCAATTGGTTTCGTTTCTTCTTTTTCTCGAATTCAACTGTTCAAAGCTCTTTGGGTGCCCGTTGCAATGTTTAGTCTTAAAGCCCTTCCTCTCAGGTAGTCAGATGTTCAATGCCTCGATGCATTGCAACCTTGTTTTGTTCGCTGGTCATTTGGTTTGTTCCATAACTTTTTTGTCTCGCCCTCTCTTCATTCCTTTGGTTTGGAGCCCTTTGGCTATCTGCTTGCGAAACAGGTAGCCAGCTTCTTTCAGTCTCTCAAATCTATAGAACGCGCCTTGCCCACGGCTGTATGGGAGGCGTGCATCGCTAGTTCTAGTGCCCTCTTTGTGTCCTCCACCAAACATCTGGCTATACCCCTTAACAATTCTCTCCTTGAAGATACAAATGAGCCACACCAAGAAAAACAAAAAAAAAAGGGGGAAATATAAACGGAAAGAGACGTGTCGCAAGATCCAGACGAACCAATGGCTTAGAAAATGGGCCAGAAGGCAGGAAAGCAGCAGGAATAGAGACAGAATCTTCCATCCCCGTGTTGCCCTCATTGATTTCCAAAGAGAGAACCCTTCCAGACAGAGGCTTTCCATACTCCTCCTAGCAGAAAGGAAAATTTAATGGCAGTTACGTCCGTCAGACACAGGAAACGATCTGCACATACGCACACTGTCCCCTTGTCTTCTTAAATCCTCTGCGAACATCCGCCCTCTCCTGAGAGCGATGACGGGTAGTTATGTACAGCGGGGGGAGCTAAAGAAAACCTGCTCGGCTTGCTCTGGCAGAAAAGTTTGTGATGAGATCTACTTGCTCACGGAATGTGCGGACACAGAGAAGGAAAGACTGAAGCTTAACAAAATTATCAGCAAAATAAAGGAGCGCGCGCCTATTGAGAAATGGGTGGAAATTGCGCAATGGGTGGCTGCCTCTGCTGGTAGAGGAGTGGGGGAGAATGAAAAGAAAGTCTGAGAGATGATCGCTCTTATTTCGTCGTTCCAGCCTCTGGCGGGCATGAGGGCGGTTGAGGAGTGTATAGCCAAATTGGAGAGAGTTCGTGTTGACATGTGTTAATGGATCAATGCGCTAGGTCAACAAACCAACATTGCATGTCATGCCCCGTGGTTGGCCAGAGCCTAAGTAGTGGCTCACCGGCTTTAACCGCCTCAATTCAATTCAATTCAATTACTTTGCACATGTGACCCCTCAAGTAACTCACAGGGAATTGCAAGTGCATACTCGAAAAGCATACTTCATGCGCATTGCCATGGCCCCCGCAGGCCCCGCCCTATGCATACATGCACCTACACAAGACATGCCCAAGCCTCCGATAGTGTGCATCAATCAAATTTATGGACCCCCTAAAGGGCCTCCCGAGGCACTCACCCAACTGGTTGGGTGTATCTCGTATAATAAGCTTAAAATTATAAAAGAGACGTTATGAACATTGTATACTGAGTGTAATCTCTATAAAACTGACTTCACATTCCCTTTTCAGTCTAAATGAATTTACAAATGAATTCGATCAAGTGAATTTATAGGAATTTAAAAGTGTTTTTAAGCAGTGAATTTTGATAAATTTTAATGAATTCTAAAATTAAATTTACAAATGAATTTAATCAAGACTTAGTGAATTTATAGGAATTTAGAAGTATTTTTAAGCAGTGAATTTAGTTTAATTATTTAGATGAATTTTAATGAATTCTAAAATTGAATTTACAAATGAATTCCATTAAGTGAATTTATAGGAATTTAGGAGTATTTTTAAGCAGTGAATTTAGATGAATTTTTATGAATTCTAAAATCAAATAACACTGACGGTTTCACAAAGGACACTACTTTCTGACATAAGAAGATACCCGCTCGTAGTTCTCTGAAAAAAAATGGTTGAGAAATAAAGGAGATCTGGTCATCCAATTATCTCTGCCGTCTTCGTCTGTTTCTCTTCTAAGCATCACTCTGCTGGGCCGGTTCCTGTGTCCGCTTGCCACTCTCTTTGCTCCCGAAAGGAGCGCAGGGGCGTGGAAGCGTGAACACCGGTGGGGGGAGCGAAAGGACCCGCCAAACCCAGCGACGTGAGCAACCGATACGCGGCCATGCAGGGCCGAACGTATACGCATCACTCAGATTGAGCACAGAATTCCTCGTTGCTGCTTTTATCTCCATTGAACAAACCCATCAAGACTCGGTAAGGGAGCAGCACCCATGTCGCAGTCTCCTGAACACACGCAATCTTCTCCTTCTCCGTCTTGACATGACCTCTCTGATAAGAGAGCTGGACCGTCTCCTCCTCCGTCTTCAACATCTCCTACTCCTCCGTCTTCAACCACTGACTGCCATCGCCCAGGACGTCGGAAAATATCAAAAGGCCAGTCAAAGAGTAAGGCAGATGGCGCCAGCGAAGTGGGCCTGTCCACAGCCAAGGGAGCCCCCCCGAGCGGGGCAGCTAACTCTCCACCACCATGTGCATCCCTCTGCAGGTCCACCTCTCAGCCAGATGGGCCCCCCGACAAGATGGACGAAAACTACCCCGCCCTTCCCACGGTAGGGAGGGCGTGGGAAGCGACAACAGCTGGGCTCTCTCCACCCAGCCAGCCAGCCACAGTGTGCGCGTGGGGCCCGGTGGGGAGGGACAAAGAGAAGGAGAGGAGGTGGATGGACGCAGCAGCACTGGCCGCAAACGCATGCCGGACAGACCCACCCCGGGTGGAGCAGGGCCGAATCAAAAGGGCGCAATGGTGGGAGGAGGAGAGGAAGGGACACGCCAAAGCGGTTGGAAGGGCGAGGAAGGAAGCAAGGGAGTGGAGGGCGGAGCAACGAAGGCAGCCGCCACCCAGCTCTAGCTTCATTACGGCAGACGTCCGCACCCTTCCAACCCCCCCGCCCAAGACACCACCAATCCTCCTCCTTCCGATTCAAGGACTTTTTGGACCCTCTGGGCTGCGACGAGGGATGGTTGACCCAATCAGACAGGCTAGAGAACGCTGAGCGCGAGTCAAGACAGCAACCCGCAGAGAATCGGAAGAGGAGGCAGAAAAGGAAATCCAGGAGAGGGAGGAGCGGAGAGCCAGATGGAGGAGGGGAGAGAACCCGCACCCGAGGAAGCCCGCACAGCCCCAGACGCCACAGATAGTTAAAAAGATGGTAGAGGCAGCTATCCGCACAACTCCTCCCGATGACCAGCGAGCAGACAGGCAGGCAAGGCCATCCATCACCCCAATAGTCTGCCGACTAAATGTCAGCCCAGCCGGAGCCGACCTCACATCTAATGCGGGGTTGACGGATGATGAGGCCCTCCAGAAGGGGATCGAGAACTCGCTGTCGGAGACGCCAGGCCCTGCCCCTCCTGCTTGTTCTGACTCACCTTCCTCTCCTTCCCCTACTTCCTCTTCATCTTCCTCTTCCTTGTCCTCTTCCTCTTCCTCCTCCTCTTCCTCCTCCTATTCCCCTCCCTTCTCTTCTCAGGCACCCTTAGCTCAGATCCAAGAACAGACAGATACACAAGCAGGCACAGACAGACAGACAGAAAGCCAAACGTGGACAGTCGTCAAAGCAAAAAGGCAGACCAGAGCAGCCGCAGTGTAGGCACAGACGGAGACAGGCAAAAGACGGCAGGACAAGACAGACGCAGACAGCCACAGACAGCGACAGAGAGACACAGAAAGCCGGAGGCGGATGCAGACAGCTACAGGCAGACACAGACAGATGCAGGTAGCCACAGATAGACAAAGACAGACGCAGACAGACACAGACAGACACAGAGGGACACAGATTCAGACAGATATAAACAGACACAGCCAGCGACAGCAAGACATAGAAAGAAACAGCCAGCAACAGGAAGACAGCAGGAGGGGAGTCCGACGGCTAAGTGAACAACTAAACGCCTGTGACACGGCTGGGGGGGAGGGGGGCCCAAACGCCTGTGACATGGTGGCCGGCCCTTCCTCCCCCCGCAAGCAGGAGGGGGGGGTGCGTGTGCCTCTGGGGGATTGTTGTGCGGCGGGAGAGGGGGGCCAACCCAAGGCTGGACCCTCCCCCGGGCAGACAGGGGAAGGTCCCCTCACACCCATCCAAAGACACACCCACACCCAACTCCAACCGCAGCCCCCCGCATCCCCCAACCACACACTAGAACGTTTTCACATAGGCACCGTCACGCCTTCCTCACAACTCATCAGGACCCCCCCAACCCCACCACCACCCAGGAAATGGAGATTTGATAAAGCGAGCGTCCCCAGACAAAACTTAGACCCTCTCCCCCTC
>JAHBMJ010005792.1:54262-64878 GCA_018398765.1 Chromera velia | reverse complement strand
ATAGGATTTGCCTCCTTTATCATGCCCTCTCTCTCTGTGTGTGTGTGTGTGTGTGTGTGTGTGTGCAAAAATTAAGAAAACGGATGCATGCAGACGAGTTCATCGCCCCCTCGAAAAAGTATGCCGACATCATCATCCCCCACTGGCCGAACGAGGCGGCGGTCGACCTGATCACCCAACACGTGAGGTCCAAAGTCGGGATGCAGGATCTCAGGAGGGTCTACTCGAACCTCAAAATCATGCCACACAACGCGCAGGTAGGTGTAAGAGGATCCATGGGTTTGTTTGTGTTCCGTTCGTTCAAAGTTTCTTTGCACTCACTGTTCATACCTCTCGTTGCACTTGCTTTGGTCTTCTGTCTATTTGTTTCTCTCTTCTCGCATGTCCAGCTGTGCGTGGTGAGTGGGTGTGTGTGTTGATTTATTAATATGCCCTTTTCCTTCTGCATCCCTGTGAATGTTTGTGTGTGTGCAACGATGTGAAGAAGGATGGATGGATGGATGAACGGATGGAAGGGCGAATGAATGGAGACTCTTCTCAGAGATGGGGAAGGGGGACAATTAACAAATTCGTGCGATGGATCGATGGCAGTGAATGAGTGAGCCTGCATGGGAATGAGTGAGTGAGTGAGTCAGGGAAGGAAGGAAGGAAAGAAGAAAGGAAGGAAGGAAGGAAAGAAGGAAGGAATACGGTCTGAGTGCTTGCACAGCGGAAGGACCGTTTTCTTGTATGTTTTTTTTTATCCTCCTTTTTTCTGTGTGTGCTTTGTGTTTTGCTCTTCTCTGCAGTGCCGGCAGCTGCACACGATTGTGAGAGATCGGACGACAAGTTTGACTGATTTTGTCTTCTATGCGGACCGTCTGTTTCGTTTGGTCAGTTGGTCTCTCTTCTCTCCAGTCTCCCATGCGCATTTTCTGTATGGATGTCTGTCTCTCTCTCTCTCTCTCTCTCTCTCTCTCTCCCTCAACGTCGCCTTGTTGTGTGCCTGCATGCGTGCGTAGTTGCATTTTCAAACTGCATTTTCAAATCGCAGTACTCACATACTTTCTGTTTCGTCGGTCAGTTGCGGGTATTTCTTCGTCCACCAGCCTGCGTGCCTGCCTGCTTCCATCTGCCCACCTCTCTGATCGATTCATGACTGCAAGCGCATATGCACACCGTTCCCTTCCATGCCATGCCAAGGCGCACAGGTGATCGAGTACGGACTTGGACATCTGCCCTTCAGGGACGATATGGTCGAGACGCCTCTCGGTCCGTTGGTCCGGTGGGTGGGAGGTTGGGTGGTTTCGTGCTTCTTCTTCTCCTTCCTTTTCTTTTCTTTTCTTTTCTTTTCACTTTGTGACGAGACAAGCCTGTAGCTCCTTTGGGTGTGCGCGTGAAAAAAGAGACCAATAGATTTTGGAGGCAGACAATTTGGGTTGCAGGACGTGCACAGCGCGTGATAGGGAAAAACCTTTCTCTTCTGCGTTCCAATTCGTCCTCGCCTTTTTGGGTGGGGTTCATGCCTTGGTGTTCTACGCTTTCTCTGTGTAAGCATATGCGTGTGGGTGTGAATGTGTGTGTATGTGCGTGCGTGCGTGCGTGCGAGCGAGTGAGTGAGTGAGTGAGTGAATGAGTGAGTGTGTGTGTGTGTGTGTGAGTGCAGGATGCGAGTACAGCGGCTCGAAGGGACCAGAGACCTTTGACAGAGTCCGTCCGTCCGTCTGTCTGCGTGCTTGTTTCTTTCTTTCTTTCTTTGTTTCTTTCTGTTTCTTTGTCTTTCTGCTGTCTAGCTATCTGTCGGTGTGCTGTGGGAATGTAGCAATTGGAATGAATCTATTGGCGAAAGGGGGGGGGGAAGGAAAAAGAGGGTATGCATGAACGTGCGTTGGCACATGCAAATCCCAGGCATCCACGGACGCGCACACAAGGGTTCGTCCAGGGAGGCATAGCACAAAGAGATGTCTGTATATGTTTGTGCGTGTCCATTTTCCTCGGAACTATAAACTGGTTTTGCGTCCTTATTTATCTACCACTCAGTGCTCCTCTTTTTTCCCTCTTCTCTTTGTTTCGATGTTTCTTTCTTTCTTTCCTTCCCACCTTTTTTTCCTGCTTTCTTTCTTTCTTTCTTTCTTTTTTTCTTTCTTTCTTTCTTTCTTTCGTTCTTTCTTTCTTTCTTTCTTTCTTTCGTTCTTTCTTTCTCTCTCTCTCTCTCTCTCTCTCTCTGTCTCTCTCTCTTGGTTCGTTTCTTCTGTCGCTTTCCTCTTGTCTAGTTGTTTCATTGTTTTTTTCTTTCCGTTGTGAACCTCGTGCTGCTTCCGTCTGCAGATCTGCGCCGTCTCCCTTGTGCGTGCTGGTGAAGCGATGGAGTCCGGTGAGTGATGTTCGTTCATGCGTTCTCTTTTCTTCTCTCATTCCGCTCTGCACGTCATCATTTGAACGGAAGAAACGTGACGCGATGCAGGTGGAAGGAAGTGCAACAGTGAGGGAGGCAGCTTGAAAGCGAGGGAGAAAACAGTGAGGTCAAGCACATGAAGGAATATGCCAGGCAAACGTTTTGTGCGTGAGTGGCGGGGGGGAGTGCATTCTGCTTCTTCAGGAGAGGGGAATAGGTGCACTCCCTATCTGTCTCTTTTCCCCCAACCCCCCCCCCTCTCTTTGCGTGTATGGATGTATGCATCTATATGTATATACATGTATATGTTTATATTGATACATATATATATACATGTGTGTGTATGTATGAATGCATATATGTGTGTATATATACAAACATGTATATATATCTGTGTGTGTGTGAGTAATTTCGTCCTCAGCTGTGTGGAGCGCGCGAATGTGGAGGGAGAGCAGTCTCTGTCCGTTTGCTTGTCACTCTGCATCCAATGCGGGCTTTCTTTTCTTCCCTGTTCTGTGCGCATACGAATGTGTCTCTGCAGCTCTGATGCAAGTCTGCAAGAATGTGAGAATCGGAAAAGTTCTTCTCAGATTTTCAAGTAAGTGTGGGACCCAGCGTCGAGATATACGTCTGCCTTCTTTGTGTCCAAAGGAGAGAAAAATGTTCTTCCCTTCCATCCTTCTTCCTTTCCCCTTCTTCTCGTCGACTCTCTTTCTTTCTCTGTATCTATCTGTCCGTCTGTCGTTCCATCCATGCTGCCGAGACGGGCGGTTTTCAGCAGCCAAATCGATTCCATGGCCTCTTTTTCTAACCACGCTTATCTAGTCTTTTTGTGTGTGTGTGTGTGTGTGTGCTCCTACACGCACTGACGCACGCACGCCTGCAGAGACAAAGAGCGAGTGGCAGACTTCGGAGGGCTTCGAGAAGCCGTCGGTGATCTACTGCAAGCTCCCTCCCGACATTCGAGACAGATACGTGCTCGTGCTGGACCCCTGCGTTGGCAGGTGAGTGAGTGCGTGCGGTGTCGTCTGTCAGGATCAATCACTGCCGAACTTCTAGCTGTGATCGTGGGGGGGTCGTAGCAGGTGAGAGGGAGAGGTATTGTGCGTGCGACAGAAGAGTAAAGACAGACGTCATCGGAAAAGCCCCTTGTTTCTGTTTCCTGCCTGGAAGACTTCACTTGCAAGTGTTGTTGCTTCACACGTGGGCATCATTTATGTCAAAAGACAATAAAATAAATCCACTGAGCCAATCTTCTTTCTGAAGAGTTGAAAAGAGAAGAAGCTCGATCAGAAGGAAGAGGAATCGAATCGGCCAGCTGAGCCCCAAATCCCCAACAGACAGACAGACAAACAGACAGACAGACAGACAGACAGACAAAAGAAGACCATGGAGCCCTTCTACCGATGCAGGGGGGAACCCCGACCGTTCTACCGTCTTACTGCTTTGTTTGTTTGTTTGTTTTCTTTCTCAGCTGTTCTTTTCTTTTCTTGGCTTTGTTTTTCTTCTTCATGTGCCTCCAGAGGCTGGGCAGGGCAGGAGGTGGTACGGCTTCTGAAGGAGAAGGGCGTCTGCGAGAGGAATATCTGCATGGTCACCATCATCGCGGCACCTGAGGGGATCACGCGACTCTGCGGGTGGGTCGGTGGGTCGGTAGCAGTCGTTCTTCAAAGAAAGAAAGAAGGTGCGCATGCTACATGCGGTCTACGTAGGCAGGCAGATACGTGTACTTGATACGCCTGAATGTGTGTGAGTGCAAATGGATTCTTCCGATCGGTAGGCATGGCTGCATTGATAGATGGGTGGGAGGGTTGATGGACTTTTCCTCCCGAGGGAAGGAATGGATGGGCTGGTCGCCACGCGTTCTTTCCGCAGAAGCGCGCGAGCATCTTTTTGTACGCCAGTCAAGATCTTTCAACGGGAGGAGGGCTGCCACAACATGTTCTTTCTTTCTTTCTTTCTTTGCTCCAGTCTGAGGTGCTGCCATGTTAAAGAATGAAGATGGGGAAAAGACTTGGAAATTCGCACCATTTGTTTTGCTTCCTTCTGCGCGAAGCGCTCGAGCTCTTCCATATCTCTGTGTGCTCCTCTCGCCTCAAAGGAATGAAGAAGTCTCTGTCGTCCGCCTGCCCGCAGGACTTTCCCTGAAATGAAATTTGTGACAACAGAAATCGACGCCGGGGTCAATGAAAAGGTGAGTGAACACGTGCTTTCCCCCCGCTCTTTCTTCGTTCTCTCTGTCTCGGTGACTCTTTCTCTTTTAGATGGGTTGGTGGGTAGTTGTGTTCGGGAATCGATCAGTGAAAGCTGGATCCTTTTCTCTGTCGGGAATGTCGCTGGCTTCGTCGCTTTCTCTCTGTTTGCATGTGCCTTTATCCGTCCGACTTTTGCCTGTCTGCATTCTTGGAGGTTTCCTTGTCTATCCGTGTGTTGAAAAGAGCAGCAGGCAGTCAGTCTTTTGCTTGTCTGTCACCGTGCCTTGTCGCGTCTGCAGGGTTTCATTATTCCGGGAATCGGAAACTTCGCCGATCGGTACTTTGGTACTGAGGACACGGAAAATGTTTTTTTTGCTGCGACGCCGGCACAGACAGAGACGGAGGGCAGAGGATCGCAATTTGCTCTTCGGCTTTCCGTTGGTTCGTTCCTCCGTGCAGCATCAAGAACTGTGGTTGATGCCTCTCTCTCTCTCTCTCGTTGTGTGTGTCCGTGTCCGTGTCCGTGTGTGTGTGTGTGTGTGTGAGAGAGAGAGAGAGAGAGAGTGAAAACGTGTGCGTGTGTGTCCGTGTCGGTGTTTGTGTCTGTGTCCCTGCTCTCTGTCCATCTCTCTCTCTCTCCCTCCCTCTTTCTCTCTCTCTGTGTGTGTGTGTGTGCGTCTGTGTGTGTGTGTGAGTGTGCACTTGTACGCTTGACTGTGCGTGTGAATGGAGAGATGTATGTATGGATGGATGCCTGGGTGGATCGTCGCAGGATCGTCTTCGGGAGGACGGACGAACAGCCCGACTGCGTCGCGGTCCCCCACCCGGTCCCTTCGGGCAGAGGCCGTCCCTGCGCCTCAGAGGGATCCTGAGCCTTTCTTCCTAGATCCTTTGCCTGAGCAGCAGGAGAGAGAGGGGGAGGGGGAATGAAGAATGAGGTGGGGGAGTAAGTGAAGGAAAAAGCGGGGAGGGCGTCAGCGTAGAAGGGCGCGGGAGGGAGTGATAAGTGGATGAGGGAGACAACACGCGAAAATGGAGTCCTTCGAGTTCTGTTGATCAAATCGGTGAATGGGCCTTACGAAGCAATGGGTCATCGTGAGGTTCACCTGCTCAGTTGGCATAGTAGCTAGGTCGCTCTATTCATTCCTAGATTCATTCAATTTGGCTGTAATGGGCTGGTTCCTTTGTAGCTACTAGCTAGCCTAGATATATGCCTAGCTAGATATGCACTAGGATATGCAACCAACTCGTACATATGTAGTTGCCGGTGTTTGCGGTTGGAGGCGACGGGGACAACTCCAATTAATTAAGGGGCAACCTTTTCTACAACTAAGAATCTAACTAAGAATGAATGCAGCAACGTTCAATTCGATCTAGAATTCGATCAATTCAACATAAATTATAATTTGTCTACACATGTAACCAGTTGATTACTATAATCCTAACTGGTAGATAATCAATTTTGAAGATGAATCTTAGATGATTGGTAACCAAAAAAGGCTAGTAATCAATTTTTACGTGGATTGCTTACCAATCCTTATATAATCAAAAACTTTTATATAGTTTTTGAGTAGAACTTCAAAAAAGTTGTTGAAAAGTGTAAAAACTACGAGGAAAACTAGGTTAAAACAATTTAAAACTTTTTTAAATGCACTGTAAATCCCAAACTTGACTTCAAAATCATTTAAATTACAGCCTATTTTTTTATAGAGTTAAGCCTGCGATCTATGTATCCACTCCAAACTAGACTCCAAAAAAATTGGTATGCTAGTTGGCAACGATCCTAGCAACGATCTTCAGCTCCATCAGGAATATTTGGTATTGAAGACTATAGAGAAAATAAGCTTTAGATAAGCAAGATGTTTTAAGTCCAGCAGTGCAATTTACTTTCTTTTATCTTTGTTTTAGCAATAGCTGAGACCGTTGGTTACTAAAAATTGGTTACCAATTATTGGTAATCATTGGATTCTAGCGCTAGCCTAGACGGATTGGTTACCAACTGGTTACATGTGTAAATTTGTCGTTTACCTAATTGTTTATGTCGGTTTATATGGCTAACACTGGTTGTTTATCAAGTTGTTTTAACTTGTTTATCAACTAGTTTATTAAATTGTTTATCAAGTTGTTTAAGATATAAGTCATATAATAATAAGTAACAAACAAGAAATGATAGCTTATAAATTTGCTCTTTTCGGAAAAAAATCCAACCAATCGACTATTAAATTGTTTAGCCTGAACTGAGAGAAAGGTTTGTGAAGAGGCTCAAAGCCTACATTACTTTTGTCAAGTTTGTAACTTGTGTGTCGCATTAACGATGTATCCTCACTGGCATTTTGCAAATAGGAAGGGCGAGGAAGGAAAAAATTAAAATAGTAAAATAAAGGAGAAAGGAAAATTTCTGAGACGACAGCTGCACATACAGACAGCTAGACTGTCAACTGAGACAGACAGACAGATGGAAGGATCGACAGAAAGACAAGCAACTAATACACACACAGACATATACACATACACACACACACACACACACACACACACACAGACATATACACATACACACACACACGCCTGCGCACACACGCACACCCACAAGCGGTCAACCGACTTTGCGAAAGAACATAGCGTTGCCCAATCAATTAGAGATTTGATGAGGAACATGCAATGGAAGAACAAATAAATTGACAGACCCTCGACCTTTCTTTTTCTCTCTCTGATAGAAGTGTTCACATTCCGCCCCCTCTCCCTCATTGTTTCACTTTTCGATCATTCAGCCATCCATCCGCCCAAGCAGCAGATTGAAAGAAAAACATCTTTCCTCCCTCGACCCCTCCCGTGCGACATAAAACGATCGATCGATGAATTCATCCATCCATCCAGACCCTCCCTCGTTCGACCGGACGTTGTTTACAGAAAGACAGACAGGCAGGCAGACAGACAAACTAGTCGGCGGAGGGCATCACCATACCTTCCTTCATTCGATCAACCAACACTGGAGGCATAGAATTAAACTCAAATCAATTCGTGTGGGTAGATTCCCTCCCTTTCATTGCACTGACTGTTTCAAATCGCCTCGCCAGACCGGCCCGCCTTTTGCTTTGCGCATGCAATGTCTGTCTGTCAGTCTGTGTATATTCTTCCTTCAGTCAGTGGAGTGAGGGACCTAGCGGAGGGATCACAGTTCCTCTCCCCCTCCACCCCTGAACCCTCCTGTCTTCTCTCCTGCCGGCCATTTTTCCCGCTTATTTTAGGAATAATGCACGTATGAATTGAGCCATGCGTCCCTCCGTTTGCTAGCCTTGTCATCGTCCCCTTTCGTAATGAACCGTTCGATCGATCAATCAATAGATCAATAGAAAGCAACAAAGAAAAACACCCAGGAAAAGGAAAGGAAGAAAGGAAAGACGGAAAGAAGGGAGGGAAGAAGGAGTTACTGTATCGTGCAGGCACCAACGGCATCATGCGTATATCAATGAGTGGAGAGGAGAGTGGAATCCGGATTCGAGGCAAAAGAATGGGAAAAGAAAGTGTCCCGCCTTTCCCTTCTCGCCTTTCATTTAGCTTCTTGATTGATTTGGAGGTGTGAGCTCTTTTCTGGATGCCACAAGGAGGGTAGAGAAAAGGTGGAGGGGGCCGGGAATGGAGACAGAAAGAGAGCAAATTCCAGAAGACGAGAGATGGAGGGAAAGTTGAAAGCGCATGCATTCATGAGCACACATGCATGTATACACAGTGAGAGGCCAGAGAGAAACATGCAGACGCACATACACACCGACACAAATGGAGGCAGAATGCAGACGCAACCACAATCAAAACCAATAGGGAGAAACTGATCTCCCTTTCCTTTCCCCCCCAAAGCAACCCACTTAGAAACGCACGCGTACATACAGAGGTGCGCCGTCCAGGAGCTCCAAGGTCAGTCCAGGGCTTCGCACCAATCGACCAATCAGGAATACATACACGTTCTTTCTTTCTCCCTTTCAAAGCCCCGCCGGTTTTTCGAGAGAGCGCGTGCAGGAATGCACAAGTAACGAATGCTAAAGTATCGTAATTGAGCGAAGAAAACAAGCGGACCGCTTTGCCTTTCCCTCATTTCCCTTTTCCACATCCCTGTCTCCTCTTCTGTCCTGTCCTGTTCAGTCGAATGAGAGGAATGAGCCGCAGAAAGAAAGAAAGAAAGCATTTCAACGAGCAGGACGCGGCGCAGCTCTGCCAGTCAGCCAGTCAGTCAGTCAGTCAGTCAGTCAGTCGGTCCGTCAGTCCGTCAGTCAGTCAGTCAGTCAGTCAGGCAGGCAGGCAGGCAGGCAGGCAGGCAGGCAGTCAAGAAAGAAAGAAAGAAAGAAAGAAAGAAAAGGACATCTGGAGAGAAAGCCCAGTCACTTCGTTTGGACAGGCCTCTTTCTCGATCCTTCCCTTCCTCTCCCCCCCTACCCCCCTCGCTGTTTCTCCCGACTTCGTTTATCTTTTGCTGATTGGATCGATCAATGGGTCAGTCGGCACACACCCAAACCCACGAGCACGCACTTGCACTTATTCTTTTCTGTTCACATCAGTCGATGACGACCACATTCGATTAGACAGATAGACAGACAGACAGACAGACAGACCGGGTGAGAAATTGGATATCCAGGGTTGAGAGTGAAAAGAGAAGAAAAATGGATCAACGATTCAGCGGCAATTCCTTTCCGAAACATCCGAGCCGAACGAATCCAAGCAAAGCGTTCAAAGATTCCTCCCGCATGCAACCACATGATACGACTGGCAGGCAATTCGCCCCTCAGGTTTTGAGACCCCCCCTCGTACACCTCTCTCTCTCTCTCTCTCTCTGGGCCTGTGTGTGTGTGTGTGTGTGTATGTGTATGTGTATGTGTATGTGTGTCGCTCTCTCTTTTTCTTCCCGCTGTCGCCCTCTTTGCCTTGACCTTTGCTTCCATCTCTTCCTGACAGCCGGTCTTTCTCGATCCAGCATACCTTCTTTTTTTCTCTGTTGTCAATGAATCATGCAATGAAATTAATAAGAGAGAGAGACATTCTCAGTGATGCTCTGTCTGTGTACATTACCGCGCACTTTCCGTTGGTGGCCTGACATGGCAGGAAGAGTCCATCCATCCCTGTGTTCTTTCTGCCTTTCGTCTCTTCTTCCTACAATCCGACTCCCGCGTCTCTCTCTCTCTACCCAGACCGACCTTCCGGAAGTGACTCGGTCTGTGCCTGCATGTCTCTGCATGCCCAATGTTCAACGCTTCTCTCTTTCTCTCCGTTCTTTTTGTTTGTTTGTGTACACAGCAGCTGCCAGGCTTTTGCGGCAAGCATCCAGGACAATAATGTACAGAACGGTTGCAGACACACATCCGAAGAAGAAGGAAAGAAACTGTGCGAAGAACCCATCCAGGAAGGATATTTCGATCGATCATCTATCTGACTGTCCGCTCTGACCCCCCCCCTTGGGTTCATTCACCTCCACACTGAATCAGCATAGGAAATCATACTTATGTCAATCAATTACGTCATCGAGCAGCGCAACGCCCAGCAGGCTGCATGCCTACCTGACTGCATCCATAGGCTCATGAGCGACGATTACTTCTCTCCTCCTCCTCTCTTTCGCCCTCTCCTTCTTTCATTCCCTCCTCCCCCCCTGATGCACCTTGAGTCTACGCAACCACAAGAAAAGTGCTCTTTTTTGTCGCCCCTCCAACAGACCACGGAGGAAACGAACAGAAAGCAACACCTCACATCACATCACAGAGACAGAGAGAGAGAGAGACCTCATTCTCCTCTGCAGTCCTTCTCTCTCTGCAGAATTGAAGTTGCTGCATGCCATCCGTCCGTGCGGCGCCCTCCATCATCGATTTATCTTTTGTTGGAGTTCCCACCGGATGACGCCGTCAGCATGGCAGTCGTTCCGAAAGTCCCCGACTCTCGCGCCGTCGTGCCGTCGTTGTGATCAACCAGCCCGGCGCTCTTCAGCTGCATTCATGCATGCATGCATGGACAGGGAATAGAATCGATACGCGCACACACAATGAAGCACACACACACATACCCCCCCC
>JAHBMJ010005792.1:40000-52500 GCA_018398765.1 Chromera velia | reverse complement strand
CTTTTGGCAGCAAAGGTCATTAGTGAGTGACAGACACACGGACACACACACACACACACACACACACACACACAGAGAGAGAGAGAGAGCGGGCGGAGACTCTCATGATGTCTCTTTTGGGAGCAGCCGGCCATCAACGTTCAGAAAAGTAACACGATTCTGCCAAGATACGTTCAGAAAAGTAACCACATCAGCAGACAGACGGACAGAGCGCTACATTGGGGCCTTGAAAAGCCCACACGCTTGCTTACCTCTTCGCTGTCACTCTCTTCTCCACCTATGGCGCTCCTTCTGACCATTACAGTATCGGCATACAGGACCAAAAGGAACTTGGCAAGCAGCAGGGAGGCGATGCTCATGTAGCTGAGGACGAAGAATCGAGTGATCAGCAAATCAGCCTGCACACACACACACACACACACACACACATACACACACACACACACACACACACACACACGCATACACACATGCATACACACACGCATACACACACACACACACACACACACACACACACTGACAGACTATATCGTCTTTTCTTTACTTTACTTTTTCGCTTCGCGACAGACAGACAGACAGACAGACTGACAGACAGCGCACACATACGCATACACATGCACGTACACGCACACACAGAGACAAATGAGCAGGTAAATATGCAAATCAGAAGACATACAGACAGACAGTCACACTGAAAGAAATGTGACCCACAGAAAGGCGGCAAGAGAGAAGAACAGAGAAAAAGAGGGGAACACCGAAAGGGAAGAGGACGGTATAAGAAAAAAAGAAATACAGACAGAAAGAAAGCAAAAAGAAATGAAGGAAGGGAGAAAGAACGAAACAGAGACAGAGAGAGGGAAAAGAAGCTGATACATACCTCGTTTTCAAAGTCGGGACGAAAACTTCCTACGAGCAGCCCGATGGTGATCAGGACTGCATTCTCCGTCCCCCCAGTTGCGGGCAGAGACTGCCCAGCAATCAGTCGGAAAGCAGTAGCAAATGCCAGGGTAATGTACGCCTGCATGATTCAGATCGGTATGCAGAGAAATGGCGCCTGACAACGTACACGACCGACTATTGAGATCATGTATCAATACAGAACGGCATGATGGATTTCGGGATATCACAGACAGAAGGGAAGGAAAGGAAAAGAAACGAAAACGAACAACAAAGCAAGAATGGACAGAAGAAGGATAGAAAGAAAATCGGGGCAAAAAGAAAAGGAATGGGGAGAAGATAGCAAAAACGAAAAAGAACATGAAGAAGCGCACGAAGGAAAAGAAGAAGCAAACAAGAAAACGAAGAAGAAGTCACAAAAACAGAGAATTAAACATGTAGACTGACTGACTGACTGACTGACAATCAAGAGTCCAAACGAAAGTAACCGAACCACCAGATGTCTCAACAGCACCACTAGTCTCATCATTTCTTTCGACACGCAAAGCAACCGGATGGTCATCAACCAGCTCAGCGCGAGGGTGAACCCTCCCAAAATGGCGATGGGGTTCAGGGGAGGAGACATGCTCAGGATTTCCCCAAACGACTGCATGCATGTGAGCAAGCAAGCAAGTAAGAGTGCAGGAAGGATGAAACGAAAATGACAGATGAGGGTAACGCCGGTCTCCGTGTTCTTGTTACTGTCTGTGGTCTCTCTTATCAATTTCCCCAGGAGAGTTTTGGCTGCCACCCATCGACACAGGCATGCAGACAGGCAGAAAGGCTGGGAGGCAGACAGAAAGACAGGCAGGCAGGCAGGCAGGCAGAAAGGCTGGGAGGCAGACAAAAAGACTGCACGCATGCATGAGGGTCCGACCCTGTTTGCCAGGATGACCGTCAGCCCGCCCGCTGCCATCTCCCCGACAAACGACGCGATGTTCATCAACACCACGCACCACCCGGCCCAGGTCCATGACTGCATTCATGCAATCAATCAATCAATCAATCAATCAGTCAGTCAGTCAGTCAAGCAATCAATCGATCAGTCAACCAATCAATCAATAATTCAATCAATCAATCAATCAATCAATCAATCAGTCAACCAATCAATCAATCAGTCAGTCAACCAATCAATCAATAATTCAATCAATCAATCAATCAATCAATCGATCAATCAATCGATCGATCAATCAATCAATCAATCAATCAATCAATCAATGATTTGTGTTTTTGTTTTTCTTCGGAGGGCATCTGTTTGCGTGGTCGCAGAGTCAGCTTTGCACTCGAGAACATAAATAAAGGCATGGGTGTCAGTCATGTCAATGGACAATCAATTATGCATTCAGACAGACGCAGATCGTTCCTCCACTTCTTCTCCTATGTGTCCCAGCATGCCTCTTTGTCCGACTCTCTGCCTGTCTGGCTGTACGACTTCCTCCTGCTGGTCATTTTTTCCGTTCGACTTTCAATCACTCCCGCCAAGTTGAAGACTTGCAAAAGCGGTAGCGCGAAAGAGACAGACATAGAGACAGACCACAAGAAGATTCACAATCAATCGGAAGCATCGACAGACGACACGAAATCCAAAGACTCGATGCATGCAACGGCCATGCACCCACCAGTGTCATGTGGAAAGGCAGCCCCCCAACAACGAAGCCGTTTTGGGTCTGTCGGATGCACGTGAGAATCTCCAGAAAGGACAGCGTTACAGCGCACAGAAGGGCCAGACACCTGAACGAAAACGAAGTCCACGGATCCCCCGCTTGAAGCCACACGTACCCCAAGGTCCCAAAGAGTGCCTGAATGAAAACATCGAAAAGAAAAGAGAGATATGGCAACACAGGAAACTGTCGTTGTGTGACTTTTAGGTGCAGGATCAAAATGAAAGACCAAAGAGCTCCCGTGCTAAACAATCAACCTGTGATTGTATGTCGATATGGGAGCGTGCATGGCTTTTGCAGCTGTTTGAAATAAGTCTGTCTACACAGTGAAGACACACAGATGAGACAACAAAAAAATGCAAAAACAATCTTCGCCCTTCCCAGGCGTCTTAGTCTCTGTCGCCTCTTTCCTCACCTTTCCTCTCCTTGTTTTCCCTTTCTTTTCCTTGCTTTTCCTTTCCTACTGTTTCTTCCTCTTTCCTTTGTTTTGCTTTGGTTTGCTTTCCCCTGCTTCCCCTTCTCAGCAGCCTATTCCTGCTCGCCCCTCATGCAGAGAAAAAAACCGTCTTTTTCTTTTTTCTCACCACTGATGGCTGATTCCTCCCTCGACCGTTTGTCCCCTCGTTGCATGCACGGTGTTCCTTTGTTCCTTTAACGCATTCCCCTCATCATCCTCCCCTCTTTCCGCTGTCACGCCATCCCCCGCTCCTCTATGCACTCGACTGAAAAAACTTGCAGAATGAGATGGACGAGAATTTCGCTGTTCGTCTTTGTCTCTTTTTTCTCGGGAAGGAAGAAAACACGCACAGGTTTGTTTCTTGTCTTGCCGAACTAATGGTGCGATCGAATTCCACCGATGCGAAGACAGAAAGAGATCAATGTGAATAGTCCCATGGGTACACTGACGATGAAGAGGTAGAAGAAGTTTCTGATAAGAAACTCAGTCCGTGCGAACAGCCTCCACTTCGCCTCAACAATCCACTCGATTGTTGGGTGTGCTGCGAATCTGCCCCTGCCCAGCAAAGCCACACGAGACAGGGGAAATTGTGCAGTGGACTTGTACAACGCTCCTCTCTCGCTGGTCAGCTCCTGCGAGAAAGTGCGCACAGCAATTGACTGAAAGCAAAATTGCCTGCCCTGTTTACAAATTTCAGTGTTCTTTCTGATTGTCATGTACCTGTTTGTCTTCTCGTATACTTCAAGAAAATTAACCACAGTCAGACTCAGCTTGTGTCTCTGATTTGCTCTTGCAGAATGCTCAGAGCGTTCTCACAGGCTTCCACTGGCTTTCAATAGCATCTCAATATATTCAACAAGTCGACGGGTTCGAAAATATTGCAGAGGGAAAGGAACAGACTTCCTTTGTCTGATGTGTGCTGTTTCTTACTTAGTTCTCTATGCATATGGCATACTCGAATTTTCAGATGCACAGCAGGCCTCTATGAAGGAATGTATCCATCCATTCATCCAAAAAGAAAGAAGAGTGGCCAAAAAACATGCAGAAGGAAGGACTGTTTGCATGAAACTCTGTCTCGTGTATCAAGGGAAGGGAGGTATTTGTATTTGGGTGTCAAGTAGTCATATGAATATTGAAAAAGGTCAGATTACACTTCCAAGACTAGGACGCGGAGTAAGCAGACAAATGGACCGACCGACCGACCGTTTCAGGCACTTGTGTCTCCAGGTCTCCCCACAGCTCCTTCACGTAGAGAACGGTCTTGCGAGTCCCTTCAATGACCTGCTTGATCGATCGATCTAATGGTCAGGGAGTCGGTCGGTTGGTAGGTCAGTCGGTGGATGGGCACACACATAGACAGATAGAAAGACCGTTTCTCTCCTTTTTCTCTTCTGACAAACAGACAGACAAAACCATAGACAGACAGACAGAGTGTATCATCTGTTTACTCTTCTGACAGACAGACAGACAAATAGATGAGGGGAATCTATTCAAACGATGGCGTTGCCCTCTCATCTAGCCAACAATCTCAGCGACCCCATTCGTTCGAATTGTCGGATCTCTTAATTTTGTGCTTGTCTTTCGAAGCGAGGAAAAGCATTCCTGATTCGTCTTTTGTTGAAGACTGAGCAAGGTAGTCGACGCCTTGTAGTCTGCCTGACTTAATCGGACCGAAGGAAGGAGTCAAATCAAAAAACGGAAGAGCCCTTCCGATCCGTCCCTGCTCCTAGAAAACTGAACTGAGAGAGACTCTCGAATTCTCTCCCGCTTTTCATTGAAAAACATACAAAATCAGTCAACAAGAAGAGAATTCATCCCATCCGAACGAGTCCCGCACATGCATGCATGAACACTCAAAGACACTACAGCTGAGTGGTTGGATCCATGCATCCATCCATGCCTTCATGCCCACACCACTACCGCCCCCCGCACCCACCAGATCAGAAGTCCAGATGTGGCCGTCCAGGAAGACCTTCAGCAAGTCCGGAGCCTCATTACAAAGCACACTCAAAATCTCACGCCCGTAGACAGACCAGAACAGCTCCCGACCGCAGTACACACCCGACTTGTTGCTCTGCACGCAGGAGGAGAGGAGATCGAAAAAAAGAAGTGGCTGAGAGCCAGAACATGAAAAGGGCGGCCTCTCGCGATTCTATATTTATCAGTCGCTGCTACAGATACATCGCCTAACGACCTCTCACGCAGTGACTCTGCCAACTCGTATCGACACAATCTTGACCCTTCACTTAATTTTGTTGCAAAAATCAGCAGGTACCGCGAATGGGCTCGCTGCCTGCCTGTCGTCTCATGTTTTCTGCGCGCTTCACTGAATCTGTTTTTTTTTTCTCGTTTCTGAGTCAATAAACTCAGTTCAACTGATCGCTCCTCACTTTTCACTCGCAACCCCACGAGCCCACTTTTTCATGCATCTGGGTGTCATTGTGTGTTTGTGTGTAAGTGTGTGTGTATGTGCGCGTGTGTGTGTATGTGCGTGCATGCGTATCATGATGTTGAACGAGAAGGGATCTAGATAGATGCACGGACCCGGAGCGCCAGACAATCCTTGATCAGCAGTCCCGCCAGCGTGAGTCGCCCTTGCTCTATCATCCTGCTCGCATGTGACGGGTGGGTGGGTGGTTAGGTGATGAGTGGGCAGAACAATGAAGGTGGCAGGTTCTGATTCACTGTAAGTGAGGGGGGCGAGAGAGACCCTAGAGAGTCCTTGCTTGATTCATGGAAATGGAAAAAGACACTTTCAGAGGGTCAATCTGACGGTTAGGAACTCAAAATTGAGACGACAGCCTCTGAAAGAAAAGAAGCACCTCTCATGCATCCTGCGGAGCACAATGACTGGTCTTCAGGAATCCTCTCAGTGAAAAAGCAAACCAACCAAACAACAAACAAACATACGAGGTCACGACACGTTCAATCCATCAAAATCTCAATCAACCGACAGACAGACAGACAGACAGACAGACAGACAGATGGACAGAGAGAAAGACAGACAGACAGACAGACAGACAGACAGACAGAAGGACAGAAGGACAGACAGACAGACAGACAGACAGACAGACAGATGGACAGACAGACAGACAGGCAGGCAGGCAGACAGACAGACAGACAGACAAACAGACCATCGAATCGGTGCCAGACGTTCTCCCTTGATGACGACCTGCATGAGAGAAAGGCAGAGGCAGAGACAGAGGCAGAGGCAGAGACAGAGACAAAGACAAAGAAGGAATTCCGGGCAGGCAAGGAAACAGGGAAAGGGAGGGAAATGAAAAAAAAAAAAGAAAGAAAGAAAGAAAGAAAGAAAGAAAGAGATTTCTTCATCGTTTCTAGGCCCCGTACGGTGCTCCCGATTTTTTTTTCTCTTTCAGTGTCCTTTCTCCCTTCCTCGGGAGATAGAGCCCTAGTGAATGAAAAGACCGACAGAAAGACCGGCACACGTACCTCACAGCAGCACTTAGTCCGGAGGCCCCTCGCCTTTCCCATCAACGCATTCTGAAGGTCCGCCAAAGACCCTGTCACCAGAGCACGCGTCACAGGGTCAAGTCCCGCCACGATGAACTCTGCCAATCCCGCCGCAGCGATGTTGAAGAACCTGCACGCGTGCACAGATTTTCTTACACAGATACAGATGTCTGTGTGCGAACATGCGTACATGCATGCATGCACTCCTTCCCTCCACTGACAGCGTCAAAAGCGTACAGGTATGCAAGCAGGCAGAGAGACAGACATGCACGAGCATCCAATGCGAATATGAGCCCAGAGATCGTCAGGCAGGCCACAGAGGCAGATTCCCTGATGGCACTGTTGCATGCGCAAAGATCGATCCAGTCTTGCTACCCGTTCGTGTGTCTGCATACCTCTACACGCATCTCGACGAGTCAACTACAACATAATCCATTTGATCCATCTATGCACTGGAGTGTCCATCACTCCATCCGTCCATCCACCCATCCATCCATCCATCCATCCATCCATCAATTTTGTTGAGTTATCCACCCGGCCGTTCGTCTAGAACCCTCATTCACCCTTCCCAAACTGACTACACAACACAACATGATCATTCACTCACTGACTCTGCCTACACTTTCCTCCCCCTATGACTCGACTAACTAACCAGCCAGCCAGCCAGCCACACGTGCAGGAAAAGAAATGGGGAAGAGAGCAAACGTACTCACTTGGTCCAAGCATGCTGATACTGAGGGAGCCACTCTTCTTGTGCAAGCTTCTTCAACGACTGCATTATCAGGGCGTGTTTTGCCCAGAAAGCACGCACACACACACACAAACACACAGAGGGAGAGAGAGAGAGTGAGAGGGAGAGGGAGAGGGAGAGAGTGAGAGGGAGAGAGAGAGAGAGAAGGAAGAAGAGAGAGAGAGAAGGAAGAAGAGAGAGAGAGAAGGAGAAAGAGAGAGAGAGAGAGAGAGAGAGAGAGAGAGAAGAGAGAAGAGAGAAGAGAGAGGGAGAGAGAAGAGAGAGAGAGAGAAGAGAGAGAGAAACACTGGGTGAGAAAGCGTTGTTTCGTGAGACTCCTGGAGGGTTGACAGAGCTCGGAAAAAACAAACTAGAAACACAAGAATAAAGTAAAAAGAAGGAGAGTGACGTACCACAACCAGGAAAGACAACCAACAAGATTAAAAAAAAAAAGGAGAGTCAATGAACAAAGGGTCAATGAACAGATTTCTTTAATTCTCTCGTTCTATGCTTGCCTGCAGATAGATCCTGCAGTGCATGCATTTTCTTTCATACAGACGAAGAAAAAATGTATGAAAGAAAATGCACACACTCTCGTTCTATGCTTGCCTGCAGATAGATCCTGCAGAAGAGTCTGAGGTCTGCGGGGTTTACACCGAAGATGACGTGACGGAGTGCGAGGTCAGGGTCGTCTGTCCAGATGGTCGATGGAGTGTCGATGTACGCAACCATTCGCGAGATGACGGCGTGAATCACTCTGCAAACACTCACTCACTCACTCACTCACGAAGGAAAGACCAAAAGAGAGAGAGAGGTAGATCGAGAGACATTGAGGGAAGAAGACGAACTCAGAATGGAATACGGGAAGGAACAAACGCTAATACTCTCTCTCTCTCTCTCTCTCTCGCTCTCACGGTCACCACGACGGAAAGTTCAACACACACCATCATCATCCTTCTCCCCTCCTCTTGTCTTGTCTCATTGCGGCAGGAGAGAGTGAAAAGAGGGAGAGAGTCACCGGGGAGCGCGAATTAACGGAAGCAATAGAGCGAGAGCGAAAGAGAGAGAGATAGAGGCAGGCACAGAGAGACAGACTCTTCTTTTGAGGGAAAACAAACCATAAGGAAGATAAATGAAGCTACGAAATGATTCCAGAAAACAAATGAGACAGGTAAGACTGCTCACTCATAGTACAGATCTTTGTGCTTCATGAACACCTGCACACACACACACACACACGCACGCATTCATTCATTCTTTCATTTCTTTCTTTCTTTCTTTATTTATTTACTTCTTTATTTCTTTCTTTATTTATTTATTCGTTTGACCCTTTTCTCTGTTCCATTTTTTGAAAGCTTATGCCCTCTTTTCCTTTTGTCGTGTAGTTCAGTCTGCTGCTTCACTACAAGTCCGACCGTGCATTGCTCTCTCACACGGCACTATTCATTTGCTTCTTTATGTTTTCTCTCTTCTTCAAAAAACTCTTGTCAGCATGCCCACGAACCCCCAACCAAAGCCTTGCAAGGAAAGAAACGAAAGAAGGAACATTCGAGCAGGGAGTGAAAGAAGGGAGGATCGATCGACGCACCTGACCGATCGTTGAGGCCTGTATGGATTCATTCTCCATGCATGAAATGCATACATATTCTGTTTGAAAATGAATCCATACAAGGACGTACTCACCTGCCCGATCGTTGGGGCCTCGCTGACTTGCTGCCAGAATTCATCCAGCACTGCTGCCGTGACCTCCTTGGGGGGCTTGTACGCTGTCTGCAGTTTGTGCTTCAACGCCTTTTGCCGCTCCTCCTTTTCATTATTGTCTATGAGACTGCCCTCTCCCCCCATGTGCGCCTTCTTTTTCTTTCTCCGTCCACACAACCAGTTGGCCAGTCCCCTTTTCCCCTCTGCTTCAAAGGCCCCCTCTCCCCCCCCACTCTCCTCATCCCCCTCTCCCCCCTCCGGGCCCTCCCCTGTTACGTCCCCCCCTGGAGTAACAGAACTACGCTTTTCCATCGCTTTTCTGTTCTTCTCTTCCTCAGACAGAAAGAACTCTGCAGGGTTTGCCTCCCCTTGTCGGTTAGCGGTGCGCTCGCGAAGAACTGCAGCCTCGACCGACTGCCATCCCGCAAAGACTCTCTCGCGATCGCTGCACAAGCAGATACGGAGAGATGATGAATGGTCGTCATGCATGTTGACTCCCTGCAGGACAAAAACAAGTAACACCCATGCACTTAATTCCGTCAAACTCTCTTGAAACTTCTCCCTCGATCCGGATCGCAACAGAGCACAAAAAGGATGCATGCTCAACTCTTTTTCTCTCCATTCACACATCTTCACTCCTTTCTCGATCTGTCTTGCAGTCCCTCCGCGCCTTTCTTTACATCAATTTGTACGTATGTCCGCCTCTGCTTCTACAGATGAAATAATTTGCTCATTTGTTCTATTGCCCTTTCAGTGCCTCTTTTCGCGTGTTCTCACCTCACCCCCCATGTCCGTGAGCGGCTTCCTTTGTTTACATGAAAGCATGACATTGTCCCTCAGCACGATGCTTGTTCCTTTCTATGTCTCTTTCTTCCTTGCCTCTCGCTTGTTTGGCCTGTGTTTCTTCCCACTCTGGTCTTTCTGTCTTTCGTTTGTTTGGCCTGTGTTTCTTCCCACTCTGGTCTTTCTGTCTTTTGTTCCCTCATAGGACTGAATATTCCGCCCGTAGTGAAATGGATTCGTTTTGCTTCTGCTTGGCAATGCACGTGGGATCATCACAGAGAAAAAAATTTTCACATCACATGCAGGCACACTCTCAGTTTCAGGGAAACGCCGTTCGATGCCCTGCAAATTTTCTTTCTGCGTGCATTCCCAGCTAGAGACGCAGAAAGAACCACGGCGGACACACAAAAAGCATTTTGTCTCTTATGATGTCTCTTTCTCTCCCCCCTCTCTCTCTGTCTGAAGTGGGGCCCTCGAGGCAGGGCTGAAGCGGGAAAGAGTAGAGGAGGACAAAAGAGATCTGCAAGAGGGGACGAATGACTTACGTGCTGGTCCACCTGCAAGAGCAGAGGAGAGAAAAGAAGGGGGCAGAGAAGAGTGTAGGTGAGCAAAGAGAAATCGTTGAGGGATTTCATTTGCTTCCCCTTCCCTCCGCTATGCATGCACCCTCTAATTGAGAAAAGGTTCCAACATCCGAATCTTCGAATTCTTCTTCCAGGCTTCGCGGCAGAAGGAAGGAAGGAAGGAAGGAAGCCTACCCGATTCCCAGGACTCCATAAAGCCAAAGGAAAAAACAGGACGAGAGAAAGAGAAGGAGAAGAGGAAGGACAGATTGAAAGGAACCAGTGACCTTGCATGCACTCTATCATCGAGTCAACCAACCGAACAGAAACAAGGAATAAAAGAAACCAAGCGCCTGTAGACCCAAGTCGATCCAAGCAAATCAATCTGCATGCCGGTCTTCCCCCCTCGTTCCTTCTCTTTCCTGCACCTCACTTTGCCCCTGGCTGGCTGGGTCTCGCATGTCGATCCACCACATCTAGAGGACTTTCCTCTCCCCTCTGCCCAGCCTTCAAGCCGATCGATCGGAAACAAATGGAAACACTGAAGAGTGAGTAAATAAAAAAGCAAAGCTAGACGAGTAAAAGGAAAAACGGACTTGTTATTTCTTTCATCGACTACCAGACTCCAGAGCCACTGCCACGCCTCGTCGTGCTCTGGGTCCCAGTCTTGTCCCACGACTTCCTGCAGGCAGGCAGGCGTGTGTGCGTGTCGGCGGGCGTAGAGGTGTAAGGCTCCATCGAAGTTCTTTGCTCCGCGTGTCAATCGACGCATTGATGCCTTCACCTGTCCTTTCGAGTGAGCTCCAAAGCGTTCAAAACGGATCCATTCTCTTTCTTTCTCTCTTTCTTTCTCCCCCCCCCTCCCCGCCCCTCTCTCTCTTTCTCTCTTTCTTTTTTTGTTTCTCTTCTTCCTCACCTCCCTCCTTGTCGGAAGAAGAATCCGGTCATGATGAAAAAGTATGTCAGACAAGCATTGAATTTCCCTTTCTAGCTCAAGGCACTCAAGGTAGGTAGTTTAGACTCTTTGTTGATCTCCTCGATGCCTCTTTTAAATGGTCAATCTCTCTCTTTGTACTTCAAATATCGATATTCCGCTTTGAATCCCTCCATGATTTCCTTCCTTTCCCCCTCCCTCCAATCGAGATGAATGGATGGAGTCTTTTGTTGTACTTCTTGTTCGTTTCTTCTCTGTTCTTTCTCTTTCTTCCGCCTTTTCTTTCACTCACTCTCGCACTCACTCACTCTTCTACAGACCTCCTTCTCTTCTTGCTCGCTCGCCTCAGTCTCCAGTCCTCCAGAGGGAGTTCAATCAAGAGTCACATGAAAAAGAAAGGATCGCGATACTAAATGCTCTCTCCTTTCTCCTTACTCACACACCCGCTCACCTACTGACTGACCTTCATGGTAGCGAAGACGACCTCTGACACCTGCATACTTGCATAAAGTTGAACGACTTGTGTTGAAGGAGAAAAACAGACAAATCAAGTCGGGGCACAGACAGCATGCAGAGAGCGTCCAATTGTTCTCTCTCTTTCCCTCACTCTTGACGACCTCCAGTCCCCCTCATTCCCATTCTCTGGGGGCCCTCAAGCCTCCCTTCTTAACCCTGCAAGCAAGCCCAGGCAACCCTCCATCTATCCATCCACCCATCAATCCACCCATCCATCCAACCTTGAGAAGGTCCGGCACCTGCCCGCAGTTCTTGAACAGAGCGTCGAACGGAATGCCCAGACAGTCCACGACGCCCTGCATGCACACGCACACACACACACACACACATACACACGGACGCACACACACATACACACACACGCACGCACACTCTTGTTTCAACAGAAATTCTGGCACATGCAAAAGCGCATGAATACACAGATACACACAAAGACATGCAGGCGCACTTCACCTAAACCAGCCGGCGAGGGAGAATCCCCTCCAAAAAAAAGAAGCGGATTCAGTGCCTCCACACGGTGCCCCCCAGTTCACTTACTGACCCGCTAAATTACGCTTATGTGAACACAAACAAATACAAGGGCGAGCGGTGACACAGACTGACCGACCCCTATCCACCCACCCACCCACCCACCTACCTACCCGAAGCTTCTTGATGTCCTGGACAGCCTCCACCAGCCACGTCAGAAGGGCGCACAGATCCTCAGCAAGGGCCCCCTGCCCTTTCTGCGAAAAGAGCCCCC
>JAHBMJ010005792.1:32500-35000 GCA_018398765.1 Chromera velia | reverse complement strand
CTCCGCTTGCTTTTTGCAAGAAATCCCACGGATGACACACAGAAGGAAGCAACTGACCCATAAAAGCGCGGGTGAAGACTATTTTCCCTTTGTTGCGAAAGTAGTCCGCCTCTGTCAGGAGTTTCAGTACATTGTCGTACTGCAATCACAAAGGGAGGCATGCGTGTGTGAGAGAGAGAGAGAGCGAGCGAGAGAGAGAGAGAGAGAGAGCACGACGGATTAGATCTCTTTCCGTCACCCACCAAAGAAGAAAGCAAAAGGGTGTTCCCACGCAAACTCTGAAGAGACATTCAGGCAGACCGGTTCGTAGAAGGCATCAAGAAACAAGCACCCACGCACTGCATTGTGTCCCTTTGGATTTGCGTCACGTCCACCAAGGGAAGGACGGGAAGGGAAAAAGAAAGCACTCCGACCAATGAACGAAAGGGGGAAGGAGCCGGAGCACGACCACAAAGGACTGACGTAAGGGACAGAGAAAGCAAACGTGTATGGGAAGAAGGTCTCGATGGAAAGGAACAACCAAATATCTCACGGAACACGAGCGTAGTTGTATTGTTGATTGCAGACAGAGACACAAGCGGACAGACTACGAGTTTCTTTCTTTTCTCGAGAGGCAAGCACACAGTCACACACACACACACACACAAACACACAGTCACACAGTCACACAGTCACAAACACACACACACACACACACACACACACACACAGAGAGAGAGAGAGAGAGAGAGAGAGAGACAGAGAGACAGAGAGACAGAGAGACAGAGAGACAGATAGAGGGAGGGGGAGGGAGAGAGAGGGAAAGAGAGAAAGACAGAAAACGAAAGAGCCACGGCGCGGCCAAAGAGAAATAAACAAAGAAAGCTGAGAAGAAGAAGAGAAACAAAAACCGACCGACCGACCGCCAACGTCCCGATGTTTTCCTTCTTGTCCCCTGCCCGAAGACATCGCTGGAGAGAGTCCTGCATGCCGAGCCGAGCCGTGGTGTATGTATGTATGCATGTATGTGTGTATGTGTGTGTGTGTGTGTGTGTGTGTGTGTGATTGACTGATTTCAGTGGAGAGGAAAAGGGAGGGACGAAGGTAGCAGAGTGCAGTGGCCATCGCAGTTTTGAATCAGGACAAGAACAAAGAATGAAAGGGTCACAAATGAAAGAGAAAGTGCGTGCATCAATCACAAAATCGAGAAAAGAAAGGGTCCTTCTGGAAACTGCACGGGATGGAAGGAGGGCATGCAGAGACAAATGGAGAGAAAAAGAGAGAGAGCCAGGAGAAGCTATGCATGGTGTGAACTGATTTGATTCTGTGGGACATTAATTCCGAAGATCTCTGCATGTCATGCTGCTATTAATTTTCTCGGAGGGATCCATCCATGCGGGTTGAACTTCCGGCGATCGCACAGCGAGAGAGGAAAGCAACCGAGCGGGAAGAGGGAAGGGGGTGAGGGGGGGAAAGATGAGGAGTGAGAGAAAAAAAAAGGGGGGCCTTCGGAAGACAATTGACCGGAGAGACTCAGAGGAAACAGGCAGACAGGAAAGGCATGAGTGACAGGTGGGTAAAAAGTGTAGCGTAGCTTTTGTGTCATCCCATCCCATGTGTATCAAAAGTTTACTTTCACTTTTTCCTTGCAAGACAGAAATGAAACTGGAAGGAAACCAGGAAAATCTTGATGGATGGATGGACAGCTTGTTCGGCACACAAACATACAATGGCACCGGTAAATAGACGCACGGCTGGATAGACAAGCATACAGTCAGATAGACCGCTAGATAAACAAAAAAGTTATATGTATGGATAGAGAGTTAGACAGAGAGCAAGGGAAGGAGAGAGGGAAAGAAAACGCGCCAGGCTGACCGTCATCATGCGTCTCTTTTCTTCCTCTGTCAGCACTTCCACTCCCTCCTCCCCAGTCTCCCCCCCCTCCCCCTGCCCTGCAACCACATACGGAGGAGCTCCCGAGTCCTCTCTGTTCAAGACTTCCTCTGCCAGTGATGGACTCACCTGCGCATGTATGTAGCAGCACACGCAGGCAGCCACAAAGGTGTGCATGGACATGAACCTCAATTTACACGCGCTTCATTGTTGCATTCACATCACTTCGTTTATTCACCCATGTATCGCACAACCGGGCTAGACGACATCAACCATCAGCTCTCCCACACACCCAAACACACGCATGCATGCATGCCTGCCTGCCTGCCTATCTGATGCTATCGACACGAATGCATTATGAGAACAATTCCCTGGAGGAGTCCTTCATGTACGTCCTCTCTGGATTACCTCTTGCTGCATGGGACCCCCAAGCAGACATTCAAATGTACCCACGCACCCGCTCTTCTCTCCCGGCATCCTCCAAATTCTTTTTTTGTCAACGGATGTGTGTGTGTGTGTGTGTGTGTGTGTGTGTGTGTGTGCGTGTGTGTATTTGAAGGCACATATATATGTGGACCAATGAACGCACACATGTATGTGGACGTCTGTCTGTGAACATGTGCCGTCC
>JAHBMJ010005792.1:20000-27500 GCA_018398765.1 Chromera velia | reverse complement strand
TTTCACTGCTCATTCTGCGATTTCAAAGTTTGTGTTTCAGTGTGTACGCGCGCTGAAGCGGCCTTGTGTTTCCGTATGCGTGTGTGTGTGTGTGTGTGTGTGTGTGGTATGGTCTGCCCTGAAATCTTTGACTGCGTATCGACCTTCAGGCCGTGATCTCATTCATTTGTCCATGCACTCACTCAGGCGATCGCCAAGCTTCCCGACGAAGCGACGGCAACACTCGATCAGTCCACCCTGAACTTCTTGACGTCACTCGCCGTGGAGGGGTTGGTTGGAAATGCAACAATCACGTCCATACATTCTTTCATGCGTACGTACGCACATTCATACATACATATCTGTGCATACATATTGAATGTATCTGTTTCGGCTTCCCATCCAGAAGTTCATTCAATTTGCTCCAAGGAAGGAATGGATAAGAATGAAGGAAGGAAGACATGAATGAAGGCATTAAGAGGTGTCCTTGCAACAAGCAGCCTCGCTTCAACAAGAGTCCCTCCCCGCACTCTTTCTTCTGCGTCTTTTTTTTCTTCCTTCCTTCGTCTCTCTCCTTTCTCTCTGCTGAGTGCTTTTTACTTGCTCCCGTGTCTCCCTGCCTGTCCGTCTATCTGTCTGTCTGTCTGTCTGTCTCTTGGTCGTTCAGGGTTCGTTTTTCTGAACTCGGCCTGAAGGACGGATGGCTGCTTCTTGACACGACGTGGTCTCTTTTCCTTTCGCGCGCATTGCGAGAGAGGGGAAATCCCCGAGAGTCCTCTGAGGCCACTCAGATCTCATCTGCAGTCCAAGAGAGCTGGCAGTCGCGAGAGGACCAACAGAGCGAGGTGGCTGAAGTAAGGACGGGCCGACCCCTCTTCTCAACTGAAGAGGAGGAGGACGGGCAAATTTACCCTCGCTTGACAGGGCCAGGGAAAGCGAGGGACAGCGTGAAGGCATCTTCGGAGGAAGAGAAGGAGGAAGGAAAAAGTGCGAGAGGAAACTTCCAGGAGGTCGCGAGGGCCCTTGTCGAAGTGAGTCTGCGAGGATGTTCCTTCCTTCTGGTCGTCTGGGAGAAGGAAAAAAGGGAGGAAGGAAGGGGGGAAAGAAGGGAGGGCGTGTACGTGTTCGGACAATTTCAACTCTATCTCACGACTTACCCGGCCCACTGTCGGCCTGGCAGCAGGTGCAAATGTGTGTCTTTATCTGCCCCGTGTGTGTGTGTGTGTGTGCGTGCGTGCGTGTGTGTGCGTGTATGTGTGTGTGTGTGTGTGTGTGTGTGTGTGTATGTGTGTGTATGTGTGTGTGTGTATGTGTGTGTGTGTGGAGGGGAGGGGGCGTGTGCGTCCTCTGCCTTTTTCTCTCGCTCCTACTTTTGCTGGTCTCTTTCTTGCTATCTTTGTTGTTTGCTCTCCTATTCCTTCCGCGCTTTGCACCTTCTGTTGTTTTCGTTTTCTTCTCTGCCTTGTGTCTGCATGCGTCTCTCTCTCTCTCTCTCTCTCTGTCGGTCTTTCTTCCTCTCTTCTATGTCGCTTTGCCTTATCCTGCAGCAACTCACTCAGCGGAAGGAAGTGAAGAACAAGAACGGGCCCCCTATCTCACCTCTAGTGGTTGGCTCTCTTTCTCGCGCTCTCAACGAAGCTCTAGAGGTCCGCAGAGGGCAGACCGAACGAACGAAGCAAGGGAACAACGCGGCTCCCTTCTGTTCATGCATGCATGCATGCAACAACAACAACAACAACAACAACAAGAAGAAATGGTTCAGCCACGACATGACAACCGATAGACCTACACCACTACCCGTCTTCATGCGTCTCGCATCTTTCAATGTTGTGCAGCTTCTCTTCTTCCTTCTCAGGCCCCTTTTTCTCTTCCTGTCCCTCTACTGGTTGTTCCGCGATGAGTGCACGTGCAGTGGCAAAGAGAGAAGCGCACTGTTTGTTGAATACTCATTCATGTTTCGCTGTGCTCTGTCCAAATAACAAAATCTCATCTGGTTCCTCTCATGCATGCGATGTTTATGTGCATGCACTTCTTCCTTCCTTCCTTCCTTCCTTCCTTCCTTCCACGTTGATGCATGCAGAGAGGGGAGTGCAGCCGCATGGAAGCACTTGTTCTCCTTGACGGTCTCTGCGAGGAGGCAGGCAGGCAGGTGGGCATCCGGTCTTCTCTGTGTGTGTGTGTGTGTCCGACGCCTGTTTGTCTCTGTGTGGTTTTGTTTGGGGTGCCAACGAGGATTCGGGAGACACAGAAAGAATGCGTGTGTAAGGCGTTGGAAGGGGGTGGGGAGGAGGAAAGAGAAAGAGGTCTTCTCTTGATTGCTGTACCCTCCCGACAGAGGAATCGGAGCATCGGGTGACTGCCTCACTGCGTCTCTCTCTCTCTTTCTCTCTCTCTCTCTCTCTCTCTCTCTCTCTCCCCCCCCCCCNCTCTCTCTCTCGTGTATGTGCATGTGTGTGTGTGTGCGTGCGTGCGTGCGTGCGTGTGTGTGCGTCTCCCTCTCTCCCTCTCTCTCTCTCTCTCTGTGTGTGTGTGAGTGTATGTTTGTGTGTGTACAGATTCAGTCCTTCCCCGCCTCCTCCCTGATCCTCTTCCTCGACTCGGTCTCGAAAGCTGTCGAGTGGTCTGAGAGTCATCACGAGAGGGGCACAGGGACAGGTACAGGGGGGGGCTCTGAGGGTGACGTGAAAAAGAGGGGTAGCAGTGCTGCTGTTCGATGGCTGTTCTCTGTGGCTCTGCCCTCTCTGACCCGTCTCACAGTGAGGGGCCGCCTGGTCAGAGAGTCCGTCGATCTCGTTGTTGAGGCATTCGAGCGGGTGAGTGAGTGAGTGAGTGAGTGGGTGGGTGGATAGACGAGACAGACCTCCTTTTGATTTTTCACTTGAGAGATGCTGTCTCTCTTTTTCGATGAATACGACTCATTTTCCCGCACGACTGCTCCCTTCATCTAAGTGCATGTCTATTTCTTCCTTCCCTGCATGCGTTTTTTCGTCGTTCTCCCTAGCTCCCCTTCATTGTTTGTTTTCGTTCTTCGTTCTCTCTCTTTTTCTGTCGCTCGTGGGTTCCGGGTTGGGGGTGGGTGTCGCTCTTGGGGAAAGGAGACGGCAGGCAGTAGGGGGTCGTGGACGTGGCACAAACTGTCATTATGTCCACTCGTCTGTCTGCCTGTCTGTCTATCTGTCTATCTATCTATCTACCTGTCTGTCTGTCTGTCTGTCTGTCTGTCTGTCGCCCCTTTCCCCAAGCTTGTCTGAGTGACTGTTGTGTTCTCTTTTTTTCGTCGGTTGTGTGCATGAAAAGAACAAGGGAACGTTTTGGCCTGTCAGTCGGACACTTCGGCCATTTAGATTTTGGAGGAGAGTTACTCGATCACTCAAATTGGATGTATGGGTTTGTGTGCGTGCATCCATCCATCCATCCATCCATCCAGGGGGTGGTGGACGCGGCACAAACTGTCATTATGTCCACTCGTCTGTCTGTCTTGTCTGTCTGTCTGTCTGTCTATCTATCTATCTATCTATCTATCTACCTGTCTGTCTGTCTGTCTGTCTGTCGCCCCTTTCCCCAAGCTTGTCTGAGTGACTGTTGTGTTCTCTTTTTTTCGTCGGTTGTGTGCATGAAAAGAACAAGGGAACGTTTTGGCCTGTCAGTCGGACACTTCGGCCATTTAGATTTTGGAGGAGAGTTACTCGATCACTCAAATTGGATGTATGGGTTTGTGTGCGTGCATCCATCCATCCATCCATCCATCCATCCATTCAGGCATCGCTGGGCTCTCTCACGGACCCCCTGAGAGAGGCAGTGCGGGCAGCGGAGGAGGGGAAGAAGGCAAGTGAGGAGGGCACGGCGGAGAAACTTCGACCCTCATCAGATCAGAGAGAGGCAATGAAGTCGCAGGGCTTATCCTGTCAAAAGGAGCGCGGAAGGAGGAGAGAAGTGGAAAACAAGAGGAAGGGAAACGACAACGAGGGGGAAAGGAAGAAGAAAGGAGTTCATGACGCTGGGGACGAACGGAAAGCTCGTCGTCTGATTGATCATCATCATGTCACAATGTCGGGTCTTCCAGCAGATCCAATTCAGCAGCTGTCTCTGCTGAAAGAGGGGGTGCAGGAGGTCGAAGAGACACTGCAACAAGAGTCGGCGGACAAAGAGGCAGAAGAGGGAGAAGGTCCGCTGGATTATTTCGATCATGCGTCGTCCGAAGCTTCGAGTGACCTTGAAGTTCCCGCCACCCATTTTCATTACGAACAGTGCAAGGCAAATTCTGTTCAGAGACGGCATATGAAAGAAAGGGGCTCTCGTGCGATTCTGTCGGCTTCCCGTTCCCCAGACGGTCATTCTGAAAGCACCCCTTCCAATTCCCCTCCAGAGCAACCGCAGTCAAACTCTAGGTGGATTCCCCCCGAGTCCCTCTTGAGACAACGCCAGCAGCAAAATTGGCAGCAGAGACAGAGAGAGGGGCAGAAGCAGAAGGAGGCCCCCATGTACTCTTCCGATGTCTTTCCAAAAGAGGACCCCAGCTCCAGAGCAGATAGAAAGTCTCAGATACACAGGCCAACAGAAAAAAGCACCCACGGTCGCACCCCAGTGATCACAAAGTTCCTCGAAGAGAGCGGTCGGACTGCTACGACGCTCTTGCGGAGGGAGTATGAGCGAAAGTTTCTGGAAGACTCTTCACTTGTACAGGCACATGGTCATAGCTCCTCGAGCGCCTGTCAACAGAGTGACCAAGTCGATGAAGAGATTCCGCGTGAGTGTGTTGAGGGAGGCCACGAACGAAAAGACCGTTTTGACGCAGAAAGAAGTCGATTTCAACTGAGACGTCAGAAGGCAAGCAAACCTCCTGCCACTATTGAGAAATACCTGAGAACTCAAGTAGACTCAAGCCCAGATATGTACTATCAAGGAAAAACCAAATTGGCAGCATCGCCAAATCTGCCTGAAAGACGGTAACATCATATTAACATGTACAAACAATTTTGAATCCTTGATTGCAAGCGTCACTCAAACTCACTCTTAGCGTAGTAACCACTATTATTACCGTATATACGTATACTAGTAGCTAGACATAGCTAGAATTTTAGTAGATTTTATGCTGAGTTTTTTTAAAAAGAATTTTCGAGGGTTTAAACCAGAAATGTAGTAAACCATTATAGGTTCTGATTATAAATTTTAAGAATTTGCTTAAAACTTAGCCTTAAAAATTTTATAAAATCGGAGTTCCCGATAGTGAAGACTCAGCCAACTCGAAACTAGCAAGGGCTTCATCTGTGAATCGTGTGCTTTCCAAATCGAAGGAAGTAGTTACGACTGTCGAGAGTGTCTTCTCTGAGGTTCATACTTTCATTTCTCAGTCGCGATTGCACCTTCAAGTGGAGAGAGAGGCAGTCAAAGAGATTCTGCACTGGCTTCACGTTGAGTCAGGGAAGCACGCAGAAGGATTGAGTAAGAAGAGACAGCAGAAAGCCTTCGAGGAGCGCCTAGTGCCCTTGTGGGACCAGATTTGGAAGTCCCGTCAGAAGATGCAGACAGAACTGCTGCAGATATTCTAAAGTACTAGAGAGAAGGTCGGGTCCCTTGCCAGGCAGTTGATGGATGAGTCGCTTGTGTGGCGGCTCTTGTCTGTGTACGCTCAGACACTTGAGTCGCTCCCCCACAAAGAGCTCACCCACCTCCTCTCCCCTTCAGAGCAAAAGGCTCTGGTTGCCTCCCTGCCCCATTCCCCCCCCTCTTCTAAGATCGGTGTTGTTAGCCGTATCCCAAACATCCACCCAAAATTGTCCTCCTCTCCTCATTCTTCCCTTTCTGTGTAGAAGGGAACGTTGAGTGGATCATGTGAGGAGATTGAAAAGTCCTCGCAGACATTCGCAGCTTTGCTCGCCCTCTGGCATCGCAGAGTGACCCACGGTCCCTGAGCGTTTTCCCGTCTCTTCTATTTTTCCGTTCGTTTCCTCTCCTGGTTGGAGAGTGTCACCCATTCAGAGGACCTCTGGAACCAGAGCCACCGCTTTGGTCTTCTTTCTTCTTCACTTTCCTCTCAGAAGGGGGCAGGGCAGAAGGGAAAACCGACCGGGAAGAAGGGAGGGACAGACGCTCTATTTCTGTTGGAAACGAGTTAGAGTGGTGTGACGACACACCGACATCAGAAGAAAAAAGGTCCCAAAGCTGAAGCCGAAATTAAAACTTCCACTCCACTCCCAGAGTCTCTGTCCAAAGAGGCTGCAGAGGAAGGAAAAGAGGAAGAGGATGTGGGGGGTACGCAGGGATATGAGGGAGGGAAGACTGCAGGAGAGGAGTACGCCTCCTCCCCCCCTTCCCTTACTGAGCTCCGTAGTATCCGCATGCTCTCGTTCCACATTTTGTCAGAGGCTCAAAAGTTCTCCGAAGCCTTTCAAGAGGTTTCTCTTTCCAGTCTCTCGAAAAAGTTGGGAGCAGATTCCGACAGGATCTCTCTGTCTTCCTTCCTTACGACTGTCAAGGAATCTGAACAGGAGGCTGGAGACGATGAAACTATTTGGGAAGACAAATCAGCAGAGGGCTCTGAAAAGAGATGTATTGGGGGGGGGCAGGGAGGAGTGTTCTCTTCTTCATCTGCTCAGGAAGGTAGGGAGTGGATGAGGAAAGAGACAAAGGCAGCCTTCTCCTCCCTCTCAGCCTTCGTCTTAAAAAGTTTTCCGAGTGCGAACGCCATAACCGAATCAGGAAGATAAATCAGATAGTGTGCAGACTGAAGAACTGCAAAGAGAAGCAAAGCACACACACCCGAGGAGGAATGTGAAGAAGTCACAGCCTTCCCAGGGCCCCCACGCCCTTCAGCATGATGCTGTAGCAGCAAGGGTCCAGACAAAGACTCCCGAGTCTCCTGCCTCTTGAAAGGAACCCGACTCTCCTGCCATCGCTGCGGGTCATAGCAGAGAGAGTCTGACCCTCCTCATGCAAAGTCAGCAAGAGCATCCGACTGTCACTCGAGGAAAGGGAGAGCCTTAAGGGAAGAGGAAGCTAAAAAATGAATGGTTTTGAAGCTCTTCATGTTAGACAGACAGGCATTCTATAGTTGGATGCCTTACAGCTTCGTTTCATCCATTGGTGTTTTGCTCTGTCCCATAACTCAATCTTTTCTCACTCCCTCTTTTGTTTGCAACTGTGAACTGTGCCCCCTCTAAGGCTAGTCTCTCTCTCAAAGTTGTGCATGAAGCCTGCTCTCTCTCAGACTGTTGCCGTGGGGGAGGAGAAGGCCTGTCTTACAAGTTGTTGCACTCCCTCTATTTGCTCCACAAACTTTAAGCCGCTCGCCGTCTTGCTTGTAGAGTCTGCATGATACAGCAGAATGCTGATATAGAAATTAAAGAAAAGAAATACTGCTGCCAAAGGGGGTGATAAAGAAAAAAACCCTACGTCCTACTTTGCTAAGTCCCAGCGCCAGCCCAGTGGTGCAGCTGCTACTTCTGCAGCTGCCTCTTGGTCTTCCGTCTCGAACGCTGCAGGGGTTACAGGAAGGGGCAGAAGAAGAGGGCTCTCCAAAGT
>JAHBMJ010005792.1:0-12500 GCA_018398765.1 Chromera velia | reverse complement strand
TACATGCATATAGCAGTAAGGCTTCCCCTCATCGTCCGAAAAAAAGATTACCTCGAGAGCTCCCCTTCCCGGAGATTGACTGACCTAGGCAGGGATGTCCGTTAGCCCACGAGTGACCTTAAGAAAACGAAAAATTGAGGATGCCACCTAGAGAACCGCAGAACCGCCGAGGACCCACTCCAGTAATGGAAGGGAAGTAGAGAAGATGGAAGGACTCTGGGGAGACCGGGGGGAGCCTTGGTAGTATGCTCCTTGGATGTTTGTATTCCTGTTCAAATTTCTAGGTAGTATATATGGGATACACCCAACTAGTTGGATAAGTGCCTGGGCTATTTAGGGGATCATAATGCGATCATGGCTCTGTGCGAGTTGCTTGAGGGGCATATTTTCGAATCAGGGCGACACCGTGACAGACAGACAGACAGACAGACAGACACCGAACCCCCCCCCCCAAAAATGAAAAAATGCGTTATGCGAGTGCGTGCGATCTCAGGGCCTCTCGGCATCTCTCGGCTGATCTCGATCAGCAGAGCTAGCTGCCCCCCGAGACGACCAAAAAGTGAGTGCCTTGAAATGCATGCTTCGCAAACAGTCTCGAAGGTGAGTGCCTTGGTTTTAATGTTGGAAGATGATTTTCTATTTTTTCCTAATTTATTCGGAATTTTCCGTCATCCATACCCCTGCCGCATATTAGTTTTTTTTTTTTAAATACCCTTTTAGCCGTAATTCGCACACTTAAGCAAAGGAGCCGAACGCATACCACCGAGCCGATCCATGCTGCATTGTCTCTTGCTTCTGCACACAAGGCGTGCGAACTGTCTTCAATCGCCTCGGGGGGCAGCTCAGCTCTGCTGAGATCAGCCGAGAGGCCCTGAGATCGCACGCACTCGCATAACGCATTTTTTTATTTTTAGAGGGGGGGGTCGCTTCTATCTCCGCCTGTCACGGTGTTGCCCGAATTCCAAAATATGCCCTTCAAGCAACTTGTACGGAGCCGCGATCATACATGCATGCATATATTACTTTGCACATGCATGCCCTTCAAGTAACTTGCACGGAGTTGCAAATGCATGAATGAATGAATGAATGAAGTTGGTTTTGCTAGAGTGGAACCGTGCTCCCAGCAGCCCATGTTCATGCAAGAGATCGTCAATCACTCAACTCTAGAGATAAGGCTAAGCGCGAGATCCCCTGAAGTGCTCGCTTGGTAAGCTCACAAGCAGCATGCGCGTTGGAGGTGGCAATAGAAGACTGGAACAGAAGAAGAAAAGGTCGCGTTCACACAGAAACAGGCATGCACAGTGAGTAACAAAGATTGCAAACGGCTCTGCATGCTTCATATGGATCGACTTGTAAAGCCAAAAGCAGCATTTTTCTCGCTTCTGTTTCGGCTGTATCTGATCCCTCAATTCCTTCTCTCTGAATCCTTTGCTTCACTTTCTTTCCCTCTACCACTTTGTTTAGTTTATTTCTTGCTTCTACCCAATTGGAGCCAGAGATCATCAATTTTTCTTCCATTTAAACAACCCTCTGCCAGACAAAACACCTCTCCCAGAGAGTTGGCCCCCCCCGTTAGACCCTTCCGATTTAGTGTCAATACCTTTAGGAGTGGCTCAATCTTCTCACATAAGGCACTTCTCAGCAGACAGGACATCCATACCTTGGGGCCATTCTTTGAAGACAAAATAAATAGAGAAGAACGTGAAGAAGACGGAAGAGCTCTCTGTAGTTCTGATAAAGAGGCAGACAGGGAGAAGTTGCCCCTTTCTTCTCTGTCTCCCCTTTTCATGCATTCCATTCCCCAGGTATCCTTAATTTTAGCAGAAACAAATAAATTTCCGAAAAGCATGCATACTTTGTACGCATTGCCGTGGCCCCCGCCCCATGCATGCATGCATGCATACATGCACCTGCACAAGACATGCTGCAAGGGGATCCCGTAGCATCCCTCCTCTCCTGTTTTGATCACGAGAAACAGAGAGGACTCGAGAAACAGAGAGGACTCCAGCAGAGAGAACATTCGAGTCAAAAAACGAATAAAATTGGTGAAGAATTGAAGAAGTTGGAGGGAGTAGACGTTTTTGCCTTACCTTCATTACTTACTAGATTACTTAAGTACACTCCGGGTCGATTATTACGTCCACAACCCGTCTATTTGCAAAAAAAACCCATTCGCAGAGATCGATGTCAGGAAGAAATGGATACGGATGGTAGTAGATGGACACAGAGCCAGGGGAAGTCCCAGTTGGTGTGATCTTGTCAGGTGGGACGAGTAGTTCACTTGAGACTGTTGGTGAGTCTGGGCTGGCCCAATGTGCTCCGGGACCCTTATAGACTGCAACTAGGCGCTTCCCCCCTCCAGTGATCCTCATTCCCCATGTATTACCACCACCCCCCCCCCTAACCTGCCAGCCGTCCGGTCCATTCTCGGAAGACCAGCAAACAACATCTCGCAGGACCCTCCAGCTCTCCGCCCTCACAACTTGGTAGCTATGTGCAGTATCCTGAATTCTAGTATAGGCCACTCTGGTTATGGACCGGTGGACAGGCTCGTGTCTAAGCTACGAGAGCTTCGCCAGGGGTGGGCGTCCATAAAGGAGGGAGGGGAGTTCTGGAGAGATTTCCATATAAGTGACTAACTGATGGAAGCGGGTGCCTTTTTAACGCTGATCGAGGACCGCCCGAACATGCGGGGTCCTGTCGGTGATCGAAACGTCTTTGTGACTAGCTCCAAAATATATTCTGTTTTGAGGGCGGTTGTGGGGGACGATGCTCCTACGTTCCCAGATGTGGAAAGCAGGTGTGAGTTCCTCTCAGCGGCTCTGGGGGGGCGTGTGGAGTTTCTTGGGGAGACGGCGTTACGAGCAAAGTTCTGGTATATTCCCGTCCAACACCCTTTGACAGGCCACTAGTTCGGTGTCCTAGTGAAGAATGGGGAGCAAAGTGAAGGCTCTGCCTCACAAGCTTCGGGGGGACGTATAGGCATGATCAGCCTTGACTGCCTCAGGGATTTACGTTTGTCTCCTACTCTTGTTGACCTTGAAAAAAAGAGGGTCTTCCGTAGGATCGGTCTATTTGCAACCGAACTTTTCAAAGAAGTGAGGGAGTATGAACCGAGGAGCTGGCTGCGATTTCTGAACAGCATTTTGGGTGAGACAGTGATAGAAGTCACCGTCCCGCAGTAGCTAGGAGAGGATTCACTGCATCTGTGTGGTGATCATGTCCTCTCTTATCTCATCATTGTCCTCAGACTCCAAACGTCCGAATTGGAGAGCCTTTTTCAGTTCCATAGTGGTTCCTCCCCCGTATTGCCACCTGAGAGAGGACCTATAGCACAAAATCTGAGAAAGAGGCTGGATAGCCTAATTGGAGCGGCCTTAGAGGTGGTACATTCGAGGACTTTGAGGAGGCAGCCGGCGACGTCCAAGACAGCCCACGAGTGGATGGGTTGGCTTGCTAATGAGTGTGGTTGGAGAGCGGACCGCGCGTATCAGAGTTTTACGAGAGCGAGGCAAGAAGGTGTCCTGTCTTAGGTGTGTTCCGGCAGGGGGTTCTGGAGAGAGTGAGGGAGGAATGCCCTAGAGTTAGGCCTCCTGCTGACTGCATGTTTGAATGTGCAGTACCCTAGAGTTAGGCCTCCTGCTGACTGCGTGTCTGAATGTGCAGTGCCCTAGAGTTGGGCCTCCTGCTGACTGCGTGTTTGAATGTGCATTGCCCTAGAGTTGGGCCTCCTGCTGACTGCATGTTTGAATGTGCAGTGCCCTAGAGTTGGGCCTCCTGCTGACTATGTGTCTGAATGTGCATTGCCCTAGAGTTGGGCCTCCTGCTGACTGCGTGTTTGAATGTGCAGTGCCCTAGAGTTAGGCCTCTTACTGACTGCGTGCTTGAATATGCAGTGCCCTAGAGTTGAGCCTCCTGCTGACTGCGTGTTTGAATGTGCAGTGCCCTAGAGTTGGGCCTCCTGCTGACTGCGTGCTTGAATATGCGGTGCTCTAGAGTTAGGCCTAGGAGTTGGGCCTCCTGCTGATTGCGTATTTGAATGTGCATTGCCTTAGAGTTGGGCCTCCTGCTGACTGCGTGAATGGATGTGTTGATGTGTGCGGTCGTGTGCGGTTCAGCCCTGATTATGGGTTGCTGCTAACTGAGCGGGTTAAGGGATATTCTTTCCTCTGTGCCTTCCCCTTGTGTGTAGACCCGGTCGAATGAGGCACCACAGTCCCCCCTCTGCCTCAGACCTACCAAGACTGACATGATGTATAACTTGCCCCCCTTTCCCACACTACAGGCCCCTCAGAGTGGGAGGTACCGGAGACCTGGCAGAGGATCTATAGAGACTAAGGGGTTTAGAGGTGAAATTCAATCTGGTAGGACGGCTCAAATTGTGATATTGGGGAGGATGGGGGGGGTGCTGGGTCGGGAGTTAGATACCGTTAAGGAGAGGTTTCTGACGGCTCTACATAAAAGAGAAGAGGTCGATTGGATGCTTAGGGAGTGTGCGAGGGACTTGTCTACTAGCCTGTCTATCCTGGGGAAAAAAAGGCCCCAGTCTCTCTAAATGGCAGGTATCGCTGTACCCGCCCCAATCCCCAGTCACTTAAACCCCCCTACGATCAAGGTACACCCACTCTGTCATAAGGATGGTTGTATAGCCCCCTCTGATCTGCCAGGCCCATAGATGCGTTAAACTTTAGATTCTGGTCCATAGTTTAATAAAAGCTTCCAACTCATTCCCAGACCCACTGTTAGTGAGTCCTGCATGTGCTCCATTCATGAGAATAAATCAAAGGCTACTAGAGCTCCTGCCCATGACCCCCCAGTAGGTCTACCCTTAATCTTCGATCAGCTTTCCTCTGAAACAGATTCCTGTACTTGTGGCCCCTCGAGCTGTCCGCCCCCTCCCACTTGGAGCTGCACACCCAGAAGCAGGGCGAAAGCCAAAGCAGACGCTGCCTTCTCAGTGATTCAGAAGCATCTTCATGGTAGGTCCCAGTCTGCAGCTGTCCCTAGTGAAAAACTCCCCCCTCCTAGACAGGAGGCGACTGCGGGACCATCAAAAAAACGTGCAGTGTCTGCCGTTGCAGCCGCAACCGAACATATTCAGGCTCTGGTCTGTGATCCTCCCACTGTCTCCTCTGGATACGCAAATAGTGTAGAGGTACCTGTCTTGACAGATGGCGACGCTGCCATAACCCGAGCGGAGCATCTGGTACTGTCAGCTTTGAGAATAGCTGAAGCAAAGGAGTCTGCCATAGCCATTGCGGGGAAGCTCCCCGTCTGTTCCTGACCCCTCCCCTAGCTTCGCCACTTTTGGCGTGATGGTTGGTGCAAGAAGCTCTCTCTTATACCCCCGTTCAGCAGGATGTACGACCGAGATAGTGGTGCAGGGGGAGTTGTTAGCTGAATCGGCTATTAGGATGGCCATTGAGGAGGAAATGATTGAGAACGAACAAGAAGAGGGGTTGATGGGATGACTCAGATCATATTAATCGGGCCATAGTATTGATTCCAATGGGTTAGCCCGCCTCGCCCCTGGGAAATGGTTGAATAACAGCGCCATAAACTTTTTTGGGAGAGTGATTGCCTTCCTGGGGGCTGAGTTTGAAAGCTCCCCACCCTTTACATTCGTCAATTCTGTTGCAATAGAAATGATGAAGCTCATTGATATAGAAGCAATATAAAGGATGAGGAAGGCAGCGGACTGGCAGGTGGTGAGAGAGAGAGGAAAGGCGACTGGGGGCAGCACGGGGAGTGGGAATGTAGATACTAAGTGGAAAGAAAGAGAGGCGGATTTACAGTCGTGGTGGGTTCACAGACTGCGGAGGATAGAAAAGCGGTTCAAGCCATATAGAGAGAAGGATCTTTTTTGTGTCTTTAACTATTCGGACACGCATTGGTTGGCTGGATACGTTAAAAGGGGCGAGAAGGGAACTGTGAGGGAGAATGAGACTTTACCGATGCTTATTGTCTACACATTAGACTCCCTCCCACCGATCCAAATCTCCCTCCCACTGAGGCTGCCAGGGCTCTTGCACCCTTTTTTCAAAGCAACAGCGTACGGCGACGATCTAATAGGAGGGGATGATGACATACCCATGCAGGCGTATGCATTGACCGTACCGTGTTAGCGAAACGGCTACGATTGTGGCCTTCATGTCTTGGGGTGGCTGATTGCGATGATCACACGGATGGACTTTCAGGAAGTCGACCATGCTGTGGCAGCGCATGTATGGGTTGCTCTCCAGGATGTTGTAATATATGTGTCTGAAGAACTACGATGGTGGGCAGAGAAGAGAGGGAGGTCGAGAGTGTGGGGGGTGTTGAAGGGGACTTTAGGATCTGGAGGCTCTGGACCCGCGCCGCCTTGAGGGCTAGGAGGTCCAATGCATTGGCCTCGATTGACCTATACTACTGAGAGGGGTCGAAGTGTAACTTAGTGGTGGAGATGGAGTTCTGAGTGTGACATCCAACGGCGGAGAGAGAGTCTCGAATAACTGTCTGGTGTTGCATTTCCTCAGGGTCTCTTACAGCTAGAGGGGGTTAGTGTAAGGCACTGCAAGCTAGGTAGATTCATTTTTTCCCTTCGGTCGAGATGCAGCGTGCTTGGTAGGAGTTCTCTCTTCCTGACATAAGTCGGTTTTCCCACGTTGGCTTGTTTTTTCCTCATTAACCAGTACTGCATGCCAGAGGTTTTTTTGTTCAGGACCACTCTAGGGTGCAGGCCAACAGACCGTATGAATAACCAGACACGTGATACATGGCGGGTAATGCCGAGCGATTGCGTGATGCATGCATATGGAGTGGAGGTACTACCCGGATGGGCGGATGCTCCGATACCCCCTTTTAATACCCAATACCTAATACCTAATGCCCAAGCCCCCGATGGTGTGCATCAAGCGGACCCCCCTAAAGGGCCCCCCGAGGCACTCACCCAACTGGTTGGGTGTATCTCGTGTATATAATTTTTTTTTTGCATGCAATGCGTAAACCTTATAATTGCATGCATATATATATGCTTTAAAGTGTTTATATATATATATATACAAGTATATATATACGTGGCTTGTACACGCACGTACATATATAGATCTGACTGTCATTGATCGAACTTAATTGCATGATGATTGCAATGAAGTCTCATGTACAGACAGGGATCGACATAAAGGATAAAGGTCCGACGTACAAATACATCAAACCTGCCTGGTCTGACTAGTGGACAGCAAGTCACTCTTTTCCGCCCTTCCAAATGCCCAGTGCACACTCGTCTGTGATTCGACTGAACACGAATCAGTGAAAGAGTTCATTTCCTTTCCTCGACAGGAATCGTACAGAAGTCCCGCCATCATGCTGCAGCAGTATATTTTCTCTGCAATTCTTTCTATCTGTTCTATTTTTATCTCTCCAGTGGCTGCAGGATGTCCAGTTCAGACCTTTTCCAATTACACTTTGAAAGTGATCTATTTAGAGAATAAACCCGAGGTCTACTGGGAGACTCCTGAACTGAAAGCCGCCTATCCTGGAAGTCCCATCGGCTGGATTGCGGACGTGTTTGATTACGTTCAGGATCAACTCGGGTGAGCTGCCTGTAGGCCGCCAGCAGCATGAACATACACAGAAACCTGCTTGATGCACATTTCTGTATCTCTATGTCGATGGATATGTATATATATCAGCGCATGCATGCATGGATGCAAGCATGCAGGTACTCCATCGATCCCATCCACGCGCCAAGCGCCGAAGCCCTTGAAGCGAAGGGGCCGTCCCAATTCACTGCGGCTGTGTATGATGTCGGGGTGTTGGGGAATGCGGACCTGGGGGTATCGGGTTTCTTGGAGACAGCAGAGAGGAGGGAGATTTCCGACTTTGTCACACCTGTGGGGGAGGACAACAGGTATCTGTACGCCCTCTCAGTCACATCGAAATTTACCTGGGAGAGCATCTTTGCCCCCTTTGCGCCTTTCACCCCTCTCGTGTGGGTGTGCATCTGTGGATTTTTTTTTGCGGTTGGTGTGGTGTACTGGCTGGTCGAGACAGACAAGGCCGAGGGAAATGAAGAGGAGTTTGAAAGGGGACCCAAAACAGCGAGATGGTACGTCAGACAGATTACCTACTCTCTTTACCTTGCCTTCCGAACTTTCCTAGGCGCGTACGTTGAGCAGTGGCCAGTCACAGCTGCGGGGCGAGTTGTTGTGCTCTCCCTTGCTTTCGCAGTTTTGGTGTTGATCACTTCCTACACAGCCAACCTTGCCAGCATTCTGACCGTTCGAAGCTTCTCAGGAACAGTAGAATCCGTAGACCAGCTGCGAGAAAAGGGCAGGTATCTGTGCCTGCCGCCGTCCGTCAAAGACCCTCTTCACGCGTTGCACCCGGGGGTGAAGGTACGTACAGACGGGGGTGCAGAAGAGAACATTGAAAGGCTGAGGAACGGGTATTGCGGGGGGTGGTTAGTGGGAGAGCGTGAGATGGATTTGTACCACGGGGGCACAGAGTCTGTAGGCAACGTGTGCGATATACGCAAGTACGGAGACATTGTGCTCTCCTTTTCCATCACCCAGCCTGTGAGCACATCAATTTCAGGCCTAGATGAAGCGATCTCCTGTCACATAGTGGACCTCCTCGTCTCAGGCCGCATACAGGAATTCAAAGAGCGGTACATCCCCCCATCAATCTGTGAAAGTGACCTGTATGTGGAGGAGGAGGACTCCCTCCAGTTGACCGTGATTGACATGGCGGGCACTTTCTTTATTTCCGTTTTCCTTTTGGTGATTGCTCTCCTTCTCTGGCTGGTGAGGACCAGCGCTCGCACGGAGCAGGGAGAGGCTCTTTCCCGAATGTCTGACACTTTCGTCAAACGGTACGTATGCTGTAGCTGTCGTGGGAGGAAGCGGGGGGAAAAGAAAAGAATGAGGGAGGGGGACGGAGGAGATTTGCCATCAGAAAGCGAAGTGGGGGCCTCAGGGGCATTTCGGAAAGAGGGGGAAGGGGAAGGAGATTTGGAAGAGGGCAAAAAAAGTTCCCCCTCGAATGCTGTTCGAGAGAGGCACAACAACCTGAACTCCTCGGCGGAGTTTCTGAAGATTATGAAGGGAGAGAAAGAGAAAGAGAAGGAAGAGGAGCAGGAGACAGGCAGGGTGCCTGCTGTTGCAGATGTGCGGGGAAGGGGGGGGGCGAATCAAAGTACGGCTGCAATGTCTCCTTTGGTTGCAGAGGACCGCATCCTCAGTGTGCTGGCGAGCCTGCAGAGTTCTGTGGAGAGTGTACAGAGAGAAGTGGAAAAGCTCCGACAACAAAGCGCCCAGAGTCACACCCCAACAGCCGCAGATGTAAAGCCCCCCCCCATTCCGCCAGCAGCTCCAGCAGGATTGGAAAAAGGTCCCGTTGTCAATGAGGAGAAGGAGGGAGGCGGGAAGGAGAGAAGCGTTCGAGTGAAGGAATCGCAGAGCAAAGAGAAGAGGGATGAGAAAGAAGCCAACGAGGATCGAAGCAAAGAAAGAGTCAGAGCTAGCGCTGCTTCTCCAAAAAAAGAATACACTCCTTCGGAGGGCGATCAGTTGTGGGAGGAAATGGATAATCTTTTTAGATGACGAACTTTTTTACTATTAATTTTTTGAACATGAACTGTTGTTGCAAAAACGTTAAAAATAAACAATTGTAGTGAATCTTTGCATATAATCATGCCAACCCAAATTAACGCTGTTTTAGTGGTATTTATTTTTTGATAAACATTATTTGAAGAATGTTGAAGAATTTGAATAAACTTGAAATTAATTTGTTTTGTAGTTAGTTTTGAATAATGTGAGTCCGGGCCGCTGACTAGGCCGCTGCCAGCTAGTAAGCCGGCCGGCTTGCAAGGCAAAGCTGTAGCTCTCAATCAATAATAAGGTATAATATAACATAATACTAAACTTTACTATAGAAAAGATGGTTTAACCGTTAATGCTTCGTCACATGCATGGAAGGCGATGGAAGCCCAGAATTCCTGCGCAGGCTGCGCTACCCCTTATTGGATGTGGGGAGGGCAACAAGGCAACCTTGTCATCGTTACCTTGAAGTCTTCAAAGAAAAAAAAAACGTAGTAGCAAAGCTTATCATATCAAAAAGAGATGCCGCGTTGTCCTACATTTTTTTTTGGCCAATACTGGCCAATCGTTGTCGGGAAACAGGGGCCAGGGCTCCCAAAACATAGACAAATATCTACAAATATTAGTGGTTGATAACTGTTAACCATACCAGAGAGCAAAAAGTTGCAAGAAAGCCCCAAACCTTTTATAGGTTCATTCGATAGGCGCTTTTATCGGATACGTGGTCTTTTTGTGGCTTTAGCGTCAGAAGAAAGACTAAGAGAGGGAATAAAAATAGAGAAAGAAAAACTGGGACGGGTGCCCTTTTATTATGGAAGGGTAGCACCAAGAGGAGAACACAGAAGGAAAGCAGCCTGCAAAGTAGGAGACAGGACGTTAGCGGGAACAAAGGGAAAAGTGCCAGAAAGAGGAGGGCAGAGAGTGCTGTTGGAGGAGAAAATCTGCCCTTTTTGCAAAGGATGGATGGAAACAGAGGTGTTGGAGGACGAGATCCATATACTGACTGAGACTTACTGAGTGTCCGATTTATGATAGAGAAAGAGCAGATATGTAGAAAACATTATGAGCAGACTGGAACGAGGGAAGAGAAAAGAGAGCAAGAGAAGTTTGCAGAAAGAAAAGAGAAGGACAAAGAGGAAGACTGCACACTGAGGCTCTGTTCAAATTCTTGATGGACGAAGGGTATAGTGCGGTGGATGAGTTTCTGGGGAGGGCGGCGTTCAGAAGAAGAGTATTCAAGGAAAGCCCAGGAAGGTACGCACCTGGAAGCTCGTTAGATGAAACAGTACTAGGACAGAGACACGGAGTGATCACAAAAAGACAGGGAGGAACAGAAAGAAGAAAAGAAGAATACAAGACCATCCTAGAAGCAATGGAAGCAGGAAGACAGCTAAGGGAGGGAGAAGGAGAAATTGCTGAGAGAAGAATGGAGAGAAGGCGTGCACAAAGCCAAAGTGTCCTTTCGTCCTGTGTCATTGGATCGATTTTTAGAGTAGTCCCTTCTGAGCAACCCATAGACCAAAGCATACAAAGCGCAGACAGATTGTTGTTTGTTAGCGGCCTGGGAAACTAGGCGGGCCACGGGGTGTGGTCTGAGCCTCAGGGATGAGGTACACCCCCCTACCGTTTGCGGGGGCGACCTCTATAAGACAAAACGGCGACAGTGCTCTAGCGCACCACTAATCACAAATCACTAATCACTAAGGCATTAACGCAGCTCCAGGTAGCAATATCTGACTTACTTTAAATTACTCCAAATTAATTTATATTACTTCAAATTACTAAGCTAAATTACTTTAAAATTCAAATTAATCATGTAAATTACTCAAACTTGCACGGTAGAGCTCAGTCCATTCAGGTTTAAATTCATGTTCAGATCGGAAATAATCATCAGGCTAACATCAGCGACAAAAAATTAAATTAGCGGAAAAGATTATTTAAAGATACAAGTTGGTTAGAGTCAGAAGCAGGGCAAAGGGAAGATCCTAGGAAAGATCTAGGGGAAGATGAGAGCGGGACTTTGTCCGCAACAAAATAAATGAAATCAAATTCTCTAGCAACTATGACGTCTTCTAGATCAGTGTTTGAATTTTTAGGATACAAAGATTAACTTTTACATGCCAGTGTCTAGTTACATGTTTATACTTTTAAAGTTTTAAACTAGGTTTGAAAGTTAAAGTTTAAAGTTTTTCAGGCAAACTATATTATAAAAAAAACTTTAGTGCGCACAAAAATAGACGTACCCTTGTGTCCCGTCACGACCTCTCGATGTTCCTCCCTTCTCTCCCTTCCCCTTCTTTCAAAGGACCTCGTGGGTGGTGGTCGGGTGGGCACTCGTGCACGCATGCGCAATCATGGCCAGAAAATTGACGCAGCAACAAAGTCTCACCTCCCCTTCCTCTTCCCCCCAAGGTCAGTGGATGGAACGAACGATCATGCATTCATCCACTCGATTAGGAAACGAAAAGAAGTGATTGGGTCAACTAGCGATAAATACGGTCCCACCCATTGGCAGGCAGGTGCATGGAATTCAGGGGGTGCGGATCGCCCCTCTCAATCATTCATGCGCATCAATCCCTCCTCCCCTCAGAGCCCTCCACATGGTACCAGGAAAGGAAGACGGCGACGCAAATTTGAATCCAGATTCAGACTCAGATTCCTTCCATGCAGCCAGTCCCTTCATTCCAGCTCGCTAGAAGGCACCTCCCCTCTGAGCCGACTGGATGATTTGGACAAACACTGCAAGCAAAACAAACCACAGCAGCAACAAAAATTTGCTAAGCAATGAAAACAAGACATCTACAAACGGATTGCAACTCATGTGACACGTTCTTTCTTTCTTTTCTTTTTTTCCTTTTCCCTTCTTCTTCCCTCTTCTTCCCTCTTCTTCCCTCTTCTTCCCTCTTCTTCCCTCTTCTTCCC
>JAHBMJ010005791.1:51271-65381 GCA_018398765.1 Chromera velia | reverse complement strand
GACCTCGCAGCCATGGTGCTTTTCACACAGCAAGGTAGTGAAGACTGGTGAGTTTACCCGTGCCCACTTCTTGACCCAGGCTGTCTGTCCATCTAGAGTCTTCGCTTCAGTCACTTTGATCCCACACCCTCCATGAGTCCGGAAGTCTTCCAGATACTCATCATGATGTAGATGCAGATTGGGGAGCAGCCTACCATCACTGGCTGGTTTGTGATGCAGACGGACTCTACATCCTTTGAAATTACAGGCATTTCCCCAGTAACTATAAGCAGCTCCAAAGAGCACTTTTCGTCTTTCTGACTCTGGCTGTGATGAAGGTAAGGGGAGAGCTTATCGGATAATATATTTCTCTAGTGAAGCAACAGTCTTCTCTTTTTTTAAGTCTTTATACACACTCTTTTGTGGTATGGACCCCGATTGTTTGCAAGTACTCTTGACCATTGTGATGATGTTTGGGGTCTGTGTTTTACAATTATTGTCATCTTTATGTCCAGACTAACACTAAGTATCAAATCTGAACAACACATTATTGCAACACTACTATTGCAATACGTAATACATTTTGATACAAAAATTAAATTATTAAATACAATAAAATATGTATTGATGCATGCTACAAAAACTGGCGCTCGGTGCCACACCCAAAAAATATATAAGTGTTCATTCTCGGTATGGCCTCACGTTATCGGTATCATTCGGTATTCAAATCATGATGCAATTGGTCCGAAAAAGCGAACAAACAAACGAAACTCAAGTTTTCCATCGATTTTTCAGCATCATTTTTCGGGTTTTGCAATGCATGCATAGTACTTTTTTTTTTGAGAAGACACTGAACAAAAATTCTTCTGATCAGAAGTCGTATTTCAAGCAAACGGTTGAAGAGACTTTGGAAAAGTATGAGAGTGAGAAGATTGGAAAACACTGGATCAGGCTTTCTAGAGCGGCTATGTTTAGCACCTAGCACCGCAGCTATGCCGTGGTTCCTTCCAGGCCCCTCCACAGTGGTGGTGCATGCCCGCCGTTTCGGACATGGCCCCATATATACCGTAAAAACGGTTTTTTCTGAGCGGCGCAGGCGCCAAAATTTTTTTTTTAAAGGTGTTTCAATGATAAATTTGATTAATTGCTGATTAATTTGGTTCAACTTACCTCAGAAAAGGTAAAGACCGGAATAATTATGCCGCGGTTCCCCCCCTTTCTTTAAGGTTTCATAACTGCGGCGCACCATGGTATACCCTTTGGGCGCTCTGCAGCGCTTGGTGCCGCTCTACGGCGTTTAACCGTAAACGCCGCAGTGTCTAGAAAGCCTGACCAGTGCGAAAGAATGTGTTAAGCAACGGGCAGACTTTGCTCCCTTTGTTTGTTCAAGAGATGGAGCGTTTGCTCCTGGGGCCCTTGCAGTCTTGAGACGGGCGATATATAGAATTTCAGAGAGAACAAACACAACAAGATCCAGGGTGGTAGAAGCTCAGATACAACTTGCAGTTATCAGAGCGTCAGTGTACTGTATGAGGGGGGGGAGAAAGCTAAGAGCTCAGAAAGGGGAAGCTTCATTCAGCACTGCTGGGAGGGTTACAGCAATTTAGGCCCCTTACAACGATAGTGACTGGGAGTGAACATTAAGTGACTAAAGAGTAGATAAAAGGCTTAGATGACAAAGACTATGTATGTAAAAATGTTGATCTTAAAAAAAAAAAAATTCTCCCCTCAAATTATATCAAACCGCATAGACGTTGGCGTCAGTGCCACGTCACACATCGCCTGTTGTATACGTTGAGGGGTAATAAATTTAGAAAAATTTCTATAATTGGTGGCAACAACTCGCTGGGCAATTCGGTTTCAAACAAGAAGACACTTTGGTGAGATCAGCGCTGATCAGCAGTTCGAAAGGAATCTAGTCTTCTTTTACTAGCAAGGGGTAAGGATGGGCTGAGAGTAGGAGATACAAACCCATGCATATATGTATCGAAACAAAACTAAACCAAACACAACAGCGTAAAACAAAATATATACGGACAGACTTCTCAAATACTCTCAAACAAAAATCAAGTCACCTAATTTAAACATCGTCCGCAGTCATGAATGGCAGGAATTTGATACTCTTCACATTACTTTATGCATAAGAAGAGAAAATGACACAGAAAGAAAAACCTACAGTAGTGAGCATCAAGAAGGGAACAACCTCCAAACAGGAGTTAAAGTTAATTAGAGTTATGTAATTCACTCAGACCATCTTATCGGGCAGGGTCTCAGGCACCAGGTCCTCTCTGATATTACAAGCCACTTGAAAGCAGAACATTCAAGTTTATCTGTATCAGTGGTACGGCTGATCAAGTCAGTCTGCACCTGCAGCGCGGCCAATCAAGTCGTCCGTAAAGGCGACTCGGATGCATCCCTAAGCCTATAATCCCTCAGCAGCCCTACAACCCATGTATGGCGATCAAAGGAAGCCATCGATTGTCATCGATACTCTGTCTTTTAAACAGTCATAAACACAGAAGTCGAGCGTACGTAGTCGAGTTTCGCTTTTAATAATTATAACTTAGTCCGCATCTGCTGTATAAATTTTCAAGACATAGTCTGCACTTACGGTGTAGACTTTCCTAAAGACTTTCAAAACATAGTCCGCGCATGCGGCGCACACCTTCAAGACATAGTCTACGCCTGCGGCACAGACTTTCAAGTCTGTCTGCCAGAGTGAAAAAAATTTCAAGTGGCTTGTAGTGTCAGGGACGCAGTCTTAGGCAGGGTCTATCAGATGCAACTCCAAAGTTCAAGCGAACAAGCAGGCAGCTCATACTCAGAAACAACAGTCCTAGGAATAAGAACAGCTCCAGAGGCAGCAAGAAGAAGACAATTAACATAATGGAAGAGACAGATCAACAACAATCATAGAATGATGTTAGTGGCCCACAAGAAGACCTCTTCTGACTCTTCAGCAATATTAACCTCCCAAGCTTTCTCCAAAGCCTCAACAAAGATGAGCTAGTATAGCAATGTGTCAGGAGGAAAATTAATAAATTTCTAGCTATCTTTTATTAAATAATTCGAACAGTGACGTTTACCAGTCAAATCGTCGTTTAAATTGAACTAGAATACAATTTTATGTATAATATATAATATTACTTTATACATAGGTAAGTAAATAATTTTAAAGTAACTCTAAAGTGGCTTTGCTGCATTATTCCCTTTTTTTAGCTACTACTAATTCATCAGAGTCTTACTTTTTAGTGTTTAAACAAAATTCAAAAGTTTTTTAAGATGTTGTATCTATTTTTGGGAACGATTATTCCACTTCTAGAAACGGTCGATCTAAGAAGCCCATTTTCTAATTAAGTCAATTCGGAAAAGGAGAAGCGGGCGGTCGAGGTGATTGAGATGGTGAGCCTGTCCCCTTTAGAGACCGGAGACTCCGATTGCTCCTCGAGGAAGAGGACACTTGCGGGAAACCTGGAGGGATCCTCAGACCTAGGTGGTCCTCGTAGGGGGCGGCTGGGGACACGAGACGATTCCCCCTCGAACTCCTCGAAAGTGACGAGGACCGGCTTCTCGGGGGACTTCTGCAATCAGTGGAAGAGAAATTAATTCATGCTTTGATGCATCAAATCGGCATCGTTGCTTAATTACTTGCAAGTGTGAAGCGTTTTGATTTTGTTTCGATGCTCTCGACTACAAAGCTTTTTGTGCTGAAAGTGAGACGGAAAACGGCGGACAAAGACAAGCGGCGGACTAAAACGACGGGCCAATAAAAAAGACAGCGGGGGAAAAACTGGTCGAACTGATGAGAGTCATCCATCAGGTGATAGAGTGCTCACCGTGTCACGAGGTGCTCCAACTCGTTCAACTTCTTTGCCCTCTGGGGGGACACTGCAGTCAAGTAAGTGCAAAGAAAGACGTACCAGGGCAGGAAGGGGTACACTACAAGACGAAAAACGAGACTGGAGGGATGCGACGTGGAAGACCGTAACACGCTCTGCAGGCAGCCTCCCAATCTGTTTACCACGCATGAAAACACACAGAGGCCACCATGCATATACAATGCAGTAACGAGCGTCGACATGCCCCTTGCTTTGTGCGTTTGCTTTGCATCTCTTTTTAGTGGTCATACACATGCACTGAGCAACTGTCCTGCCTTTCCGGGTTTTAAGGTGTGTATTGTTGCCCAACTGTATGTCTGTAGCTGATTGAATTTCCTTGCTCATCTGACTTATGTACTCACCCTTTCTAGGAGTTTTCGGAGTCTCCAGCAGCCTGGCTGTTGAGGCGCCTCCTGTCTCTAAAGTTCGCACAGGGAGCGTAGAGGGCTGCGGAAGGGTTTGGTCAGGGACTGCACTCAGGGGTTCTGGGGGCAGGGGTCCTTTTTCCGCCTGTGGAGGCGGTCCTGTCTCTAGGACTGTCGAGGACTGGGCACTGTTGGTGCTCGGCGGAGGGAGCCATCGGGAGACGCCCTGTGGCTGGTACACTCTTTGGACTCTTGGGAGAAGACCTGTACGTGCAACCTCCTGCCTGTCTCCTTTGAACACGAAGTGGGGCCCTCTGATGGTTTTTTGTGTTGGGAAACTTTGTGATTCGTTTGAGGGAGGGGAAGTCGGTTGAAGAAGGGAGGCCTCGTGAGTCGGAAGGGTGGGACGCTCTCGGGGACGTGTGGGAGTTCTGGACCTCAAAAGAGTCCTTTTCCTTGTTCCTCTGTGAGAGGGCGTTGATCCTGTGTTGTCCTTCGTTTCCTTCCCCCCGTGTTTCGATTGACCTCCCGAGTCTTCCTCGAGTTGAGACGCTCTTCTTGCTCCTGCTGTGTCTGATGGCAGCGGCTCCTCGACTGACCGCTCTTTGATGTAGGACGACACAACAGACTCTCTGAAGAGGGGAGGAGGGCCGTCTTCTTGAGAGCGGACAATTCTTGGTGTGTGAGACTTTGGGGTGCGTGCGGGTTTGTCGGTGTTCTGGGGTTTGGGGGGGGGAGGGCGGGCACCTCGCATATGAAGAGGTGGTAGAGACCGCTTGGTAACTCTCCGAGTTTCTTCATTTCGTGTCTTCGAAAGACTTTTCTGTTCGTTCTCCGTGTTGTGGGGGGGTGTCATCCGAGCTGTACGTTCTGACTTCAGTTGAGAGATGAGACATGGAAAGTCTCTCTCGGGTATTCCGTTGACGCTGTACGTTGTCGTGTTTGTGTTTGTGTGGGGGTCTGGGGAGGCAGACAGAGCAAGATTCAAAACTCGAGCACGAGCTTCCTCGAAAGTTCGGCCCTTGAAGCACTTCGGTCGGTGCTGCAGACAAAGAAAACATTCTTGCATGCGCTGATGCTCTGAAAAGCCAGGCAGACAGACACACGGAGTACATGACTAGCAGAAGAAGACATAGATGGATGGACGGGAGAACATACGCAACCCAAATGCAGAGACAGAAAGAGAAACAGACGGGCTGCGCAGTGATTTTACACAGAAAGCGTCAAAACTTTCTTTTTCTTGAACGAAATTATGTACGCGGTCATGTAAATCATTTCAACGTGCTCGGGAGAGGTGGTGGGCACAATAATATTGATTCGCGACTTTGAAAAAAGAAAGGACAGAAAGCAAGGGAGGGCCACCGAAAGATTTGTCCAGGTGAACAGGCAAGCACCTTTGATGATCCTCGTGGATCTTTTCTTTCTTTTTACCATGCTGACCAACCTTGTCTGCAGCTTCCTGCTTTTTCTGTATTCTCTGTTCCGCCGCCCGCTGTTTTCGGGATTCCATCACCAGCTGTCTCTGTCTGATCCTGATCTCCCTCTCCTTCTCCTTCTCGTGGGATTGTTGAGTGCCTTGAGGGCCCTGCCCTGTAGAGTTGGTCCTCCCTGAGCGCCCGTGTGAGGACGCGCTCCCCCGGCTACGGCTTCGTTTTCCTGGGGCAGAGAAAGAGTCGGGGTCGGGTCGACGCTGCAATGGGAAACAGAAGGAGAGTCAAGCGGTACTTTGCACAAGATGCCCAGCTGGGGTGTCTAATGCATTTCTGTTTTGCACGAAGCCTGGCTTTGCTTTGCTGTAGAAATCGTTTTCACCAATCGCGCGTGTATCGTGCATGTACATTTTCTGGCTTTCTGATGGGCCTCTCGATTTCGACTCGGTCTCACCCAATCCTTACCTTCGCGCCTATTGCAAACACATGCTTTACAATCGAGAGCCTCTCTGTTTGCGTCAGATAGCCAGAGGTGTTGGTAAGAGTCACCAGGTGGAAAGAAAAGGCCGGTGTGACTGACCTCTGAAATCGACGCATCCAGACATCCTGACAGAGAAAGAGAAAGAGACGGCTCGTTGGTGTGGGTCCGTGATGTCTCCACACCCGGAACATTCTTTGTACCTGTGATTTCAGGGTTCTCTGTGTCCCCTTCCGCTGTCTTAGCCCCATTTGTCGTGTTGACTTGCTCAGAAAGCGACGACGCCGCCTCCTTTCGTAGCTTTTCGAAGATCTTCTTCTGGAGACAGAGATAGGGGAAGTTCTCGCGAGTGATGTCATCACCTGTGTGGCGTGAGTAAGGTGAGAGGGGAATTCGGTCGAGTTGAGAAAGCTCATGAACTCTATAAACGACGTTGGAGTTCATTTTGGCGTCTGGGAATAGAGGGTCTGTCCTGACTGCTTGGGAGGGGGGGAATGAACTCTCTGGCCAGCGGAGGTTTTTTCTTAATTTGTGTCTTAACCGGTATGCCTGCTTTCGGGCCTGTCGAGCGTCTGAGGGGAGAAAGGGGTTCTTTACGTTTTCAACTGTGTCTTTTCGTCTTTGCATACTGCTTTCTGCTCGTGAAGCTGGGCTTGGTTGTCGTGTTGGCTCGAGCACAAATCCGTCCTCCTTCCTACTCGTTCTGGATGCCCCCCTTCGTGCATCTTCTGTGGTATCCATGGAAGTGGCTATCTGGGAGTCAAGTGGATTTGCTGGAGTGAAGGGGATCCTGCTGATCCCTTTTCCTGTCCCCCCTTCCTCGAGAAGAGCTGCACGGAGAACGGGATTCACACTCGCACAATCTCTCCAGGGGAAACACTCGCCGTCAGAAACAAAAAACCGAAGCAACTCACGCGCAGCCTCTCCTCTCAGGTCCCCCACAACCGCCCCCTGGACCTTTTTCAAGTCACTCTCTTCATATGACTTCGCATGAGCCGACCGGGCTCTCCATGAGGCTGCCTGGCCCCGGAAATTGGTCTCTCTGAAGTCCGTGTGATAACCTCGGACGGATGCCGAGAGGGGGGCTGAGGGGGCGCGTGGTTGTTGGGCCTGAGCACGACTGAGGGACTCTCGCCACCTTCTCTCTTCAATTCTGTTGAGGAATTCAGATACCTCCTCTACTCTGTGAAGCGCCTCAAGCTCTTCATACAGGGCATCCTCCTCTCCGAATCCTTCTACACTCTCACCCTCCCCCTCTTCTCCGTTCACCGGCCCCTCACGAGAGAATGCCCACATATCTGGAGAACAATCGGGAAGAGTCTCAAGAAGAGAGTCCCCGAAGAGAAGAGACGGAGAACCGTCTCCATCTGCCCCCCCTTCCAACTGGGAAACAACTGGATGATCTTCCACAGACTTTGCAAGAACGGATTTGACGAATGAGTAAGCAACATCAAGTGATTGGTTTTCTTTGTTTTCTGTTCTTCCTTCTGTGCCTTCCCCGTCATCTTCTCTATCCCTAATTGTGGTAAGTGAGTGGACGGAGACGGAACCCGACCGTCTGTTCTCTTCTGAGGATTGTGACAGACAAGAGGAATGAGGATTTTTGCCCTCCTCATCCACTGATAGCCTTTCAGCAGGGTTCTCGAATCTCAAAGAATCGGAAAGATGTGCGCTAGGTTGGGGGAGAGAGGCCGTGGGGGGGCGGGCGCGGTTGTCGGTTGATGAGAAGGCATTGGAGTCAAACGCCTGCAGGGCCTCGGTTGGTGGTTCTTCTTCATCCGTCTCTCTCTGCCCTTCTTCTTTCTGTTTTTCTTCCGCGTTCTCTGTTTCTTCTTTCTCATTTTCTTTGGCTTCTTTTGACTTCTGGGAGCCTGAACTGGTGTTCCCATGCTCTGCGGCTCCCTCTTTTGCGTCTGTCATGTTTTGCTGCCCCTCTTTTTCATTTTCTGGTTCTGATGCAGTGGCTGCTTTTGGACTCTTCTTGAGACGTCGCTTTCTGAACGCGGCCTGAATTTTTACTGCAACGTCCTCCAGTTCTTTGTCTTCTTCCTGACCACTGGTTTCTTCTTTTTCTCCTTGAGTCTCTTCGCCGGTTGGAGCATTGGGACTTGAGTGTGATGAGGGCGTCTCTTCTTCTTGTGCATTTTCTTTTTCCTTGTCTGGCCCATCAGATCCTGTAGAGAGGTGGGAAGCGGAGAGGGCTTTTGCTGCTGCCACATCCTTCTTCTCTGCCCAGTGGAGAGTCTGCAGCCTCTCAAAGAGTCTTTTTGCTTGGAGGTCTCGGAAGCTTTTTTGAATTGTCACGGCTGCAATTGTGTTTCTCTGATGCTCCAGGTATGCTGCTTCATCCATCTGCTCGGCCCATCGTAGGGTGTCAAGCCGCTTCAGGAGAAGGCGGGATTGACAGCCTCGGAAGGCCCCCTGTATGAGTGTGGCTGCTCTTTGCTCTTCGGGACTGTTCGCCAATGTGGCCGTGAGGGGGACTGGGCCTTTAGCTGAGGGGGTTGTGGCGGTCGGCAATGAAGATCGGTGTTGGTTTTGGTCTGAAGGATTTTGAGAGGCGGTCCCTGGGGGCAGAGGCGCAGAAGAACGACGTGCTGAGGATGCGGTTGGAAAGGTTGGGCTTTCTTCTTTGGATGTGATATTGGGGTTTCGTGAAGCCTCTGCCTCGGCACCCCTCTCTACCTCCTCTTCACACTGACTGTTCGGACTGACGTGAGACTCTGTGTGTGTTTCATTTTGGCTCTGCTTCTCTTTTTTCGTTCGGAAGGCCAGCTGAATAGACACAGCGGCTCTCGTCTCGTCCTCCGTGCCCAGAAGGAAATCCTCAGACACCCCCTCTGGGTTGGGGCTCGTCTCCTCCCTGTTCCCTTGGGGGACATTGGGAATGCGGGAAGGGGAAGCAAAGTGGTGCTGTAAAACCTCCAGGGTCTGCCGTCTGGCAACTTCCAATGCAGTGGATCTAATCCTCTGCCACTGTTCCCGCATCTCCGCATCCAGCCTGGCCAGTTCGGCCTCTAGAAGAGGGGCCGTCTCGGTCTCAAACACTGTCTGCAACGCTCGGGCTTTAGAGAGCACACCGCGGGCTGAGTGCATACGCCAGGCGCCCGCAATCTTGGTGGCTGCACGTTGTGCCTTTTCGTCACAGCGCAGAGTTTGGGGATTTTTTCGAACTTTGAAGGCGGCAACTCGCAGTGCCAAAGCTGCGTTCTCGCCGTCAGCACATTGAATGCTGATTTGAAGCTCTTCAGTCTCCTCCTTCTCTGCCTGTCTTTTCTCGTCAGATGTGCATTCTGGAGAAGTAACGACAGCCTTCCAGTCTATGCCCTTCAAGACTTCTTCTATCACATCCTGGGCTTTCACAGAGTCCTCTGCGTGGCCCTTCCAGAGAATGCGGGGTCTCAGACCGGACACCTTGACCTTGCCGGGGGCCGAGTCCTTCTTCTCTTTCTTTTCACCTGAGTCGGTATCTCCCTCTCCCTCAGCATCACCTTCCTCTTCGCCTTCTTCCCCCCTCAAACTTCTGAAAACATCAGCAGAGATGTTCAGGACCGCAGGCCGAACCTCCAACAACACACCTGCATGCATGCATGAGGGGAGGCAGCAAGATCACGAAATAGAAAATGAAAATAAGCAGAAGATGCAGAAAATTGAGAAGAACGTCCAAGTCTGCACCACTCTTCCTCTTGCAACCACTTCACAGATTGAGAGACCTGGATGGATGGAAAGACCTCATGAAGACTTCTCAATGAAATCAAATGATCCAGCAAGAACCCTTTCAACAATTCAGAAAGAAAGATCTCCCTATGCAGATCGAACTTCAATCTCTTCCTACAGCAACCCACCCTGATTTGAGTCTCCCTCCCTCGGCCCCTCCAGATCTAAACACACGTTTCCCATGACTCCAGCAGGTCTCCTGGGATTTAACCCTTGAGACTCATCTTCTGAAGGTGTCTCTGTGGAGGTCGGTACCGTTCTCTGCAGCGCCCTCACTGTAGGGTGTGCTCCGGGAACTGCTCTCTGGGCCAGCATCATAAGATCACTGCTCAAAATCTCCAGAATTTCAGAACCTTCCGCACTTGGCGAGCTCTTCTGACTGCACAGTTTTGCGCTGAGCGAGAGAGAATAGATCTCTGTCGCCTCGAGAGGAAAAGGGAGAGCCGTGGAGATCTGACCAGTCAAGACAGACGGGTTAAGTTTGAGGACCTCCCCTTCCCCTTCAGAGAATGCCGACACAGGGACAACAGGGGGAAACGACGCAGAGGCAGAGTCGGAAGGCTCCTCACTGTCAAAAGGGGGGCTTCCGAGGGCAACGAAGGTCATGAGAGGGGCGCTGGAGGGTTTGTCACTCGAGCTCTGGCTCTTTGGTTTCTCTCCACCTTTCTTTTCCCCCTCTTGCAGGGCTGCAGCAACAGAGAGAAGAAAGCAAAACAATCGAAAAAACGATAAAGGAAGAATAAGGAAAAAAATGTGTCAACCTGACATATAAGTGGACAAACAAAAGCGTGCAGAAAGATCGACATATCAACGAATGTGGCGCAAACACTTTTGCTCTGGAAAGCCGCTACGAGGGCCATTCCTTTTGTGTGTGAGGGCATTCTTGAAGTGTTTGTTGAATAGACTGAAAGGATACCTGCACTCTTGTATACTTTTTCAGCGACAATTCAGCTCTAGGTCCCCGAAAGTCTTGATGGCCAACTGACCGGACTCAGGCCTGTAATCAAGCACCAATCGCACGAGCTTCACGGGCCTCCCACAAATTGTCAATCTTGGCCGTCCCCCTGATTTGGGGGAGCCTGTCCCTTCTTCCTCACACTCTGCGCTTTTCCATTGCCAAACCGCCCTGTCACAGAGGCTGTTGGATACCCTAGCGAGTTCTGTCTCTACTCCTCCTTCGGACTGCACAATCGCTTTGGGTGCCTCTGCTGCGCGGATGGCAAAATGGAAAGCCAAATCTATTGGTGTGTCTCGGTCATATGGTCCAGAGGGGGGGGCACAGGCGTGACCATTCGTCAACTGGAGTTGCGGTAAGCGCCTGAAGAACGCTTTTTCTCTCTCTCCCTCTTTCTCTTCCTTTCTCTCAGCATCCCTCCCCCCCCGTTTTGTGAAAGATGCTCCAAGTAGTTGCCCTTCTCTGAGCTTCTTCTGGAGGGGAAGAGGCAGAGCCCTCCTCAGGAGTCTCTCCATCGGCCCCGGAAGGATCTTCACGAAGATTTTCGGGGTCTCTCTTCTTCCCTTTTGTGACTCTACCCACGAGGCCAGTGCAAGGACTCGAGACTGGCACAGGCTCTCTCTGTCCACACAGAAAGGAAGTTCGCTCTTCACCTGGACTTGCCCTATCAGAAGGACCTCATTCGCCTCTGCATCTGCCATACGGAACTTTCCAAAACCTACGCGAAGAAGGTCCGAGTGTCTCTGTCGGTCTCCCTTCAGTGCGCCCCCCTCGAAGGAAACCCGAACTTCTACGGAGGGGCGCCACGCGTCTGCAGACACGCACAAGCAACATATTAATAGTGTTTCAAAAGACATAAGAAAATCGTGCCAAACCGGCAACTTGACTATAAGCGGCATACGTCCTCGGTGACAAAGCGGGTGAGAATTGAAAAATTGCTGTTGCCCCCCCTGAATGTCCTTCCCTGCCCTGACCAAAATATTCAAGAAGCCATCGAGGCAGCAGAGCGAGGGAGAAAAACAAGAACAGCAGATGCATTCTGCTGACCTGTAGAGTAATCAACAAAAAAATCCAGACAAAGACCAATCTTGGACCTGTTGGAAACCGCAGAGGCGCTCTCGGGCACTCGCAAGGCCGTCATCTTGGAGTCATAACAGCTCTGTGGGACCAGGGAAGAAGACGGGAGAGGAGTAAAGGACACGGCCACTCTCTCCGCAGGCGTTTGTTTTTTCGTCCTTCCTTCTTCCTTCTCCTTCTCGGCATCCAATTCAAGAGCCTTGATGGCGTTCTGCAATGCTGCGATACCGTCCCTCTCGGGAGCATCCTCGAGGAACACCGCGTGACTGCCAGAAGAAAAGTTCAATTCGAAATTCTCGAGGACATGGAACGGTACGAGGCCTTCTTCGTGACGCAATTCTGCGTTTCGGGACCGTCTCCTTCCCCCCTCTGTGTGGGGTCTACCGCTGTCCAGTGCCTTTGGCTGCCCCTTCCCTGTTCTAGGGGAGGCAACGCAGAGGTCCATGCGGAATCGGGAGGTTTCTGCTTCTGCCTCTACCGCCTCTGCTATCTGCTTCAACAATGCTAACCTGCTTGCCAGATCCTGCCCGGGATTCGAACAGCTGCTCCCACTCCCTCCCTTGCTGTTGGCATTTTTGCTGCCCGGAGTCCCACAGGGCGTAGAAGACAAGCTCTCTAAAGGACGCACCCTATTTCCCATACTTACACTCCGACTTTCTCCTTTCACCTCTTTAGTGAGACCCTCAACAGGCCTCTCTCGGTGATGCCCCCCTTCCCCTTCTGCTGCCTCTGCAAAGACAGGCACTTCCTCGTGAGGGGAAAGGCAAAGCTGCATGTCTTTTCTTTCCTCTTCGGTGGAGGAAGGCTGAGTACGACAGGGTCCCGCTGCCTCTCGAGCAGTCTCGAGGAGACGCAAGACACGCCTGAGAAGGGGGGGTGTATTTCCTCTGGTGTGATGCCGTGGAAGTAGGAGTTGAGCTTTCGTTCTTTGACTCTCGTGGTCTTCGATGGGTTGTTCGAAGAGGGGGGAGGCATCTTGCGGGGCCCTCTTGGCGGGTGCTTCCGCATTCTCCCCACGGCTGCTGCTGGCTGTCTCTGCTGCTGGTGGATTATGGGGTGAAGGTGGACAGACCAAATCCTCACAGCAGTCTCTTATCGAAGTCTGGTCTAAAGAGAAAGAGCGAGGGTCCTCCTCGCATATTCCAGCTTCACAAGCTGTGAGGGTCAAAGCAACAGATGGAGGGCCGTCGCGTGATTCGAATAAAGTTTGACTCTCTTCTTCTGCCTCTTCATTCTCCTGTTCTTCACTCAACAAATCGAGAAGTGTGTGATTCATCTCTTCCCCCCTCTCTCGGGGAGGAGAGGGAAAAACCGAATCGTCCAAATTTCCATAAGGCGTCGCTGAGGTTGGAGGAAGGACTTCAAAAGAGGTGTTCTCTGCTTGTCCTACCCAACAGCAGCCTCCGTCTATTTGCCTCTGCATCGGAGTCTCACTCTCTTCTTCTTCCTCCCGCCTACCCTCATCGACCTTTCGTCTCCTCCCTCCCTCTCCTTCTCTTTCTTGTTCCTCCTCGACAACCACCTCTGGCTCTTCTTCCTCTTCCCCCTTTTCCTTCTCTGCTCTTTCAGGACTCCCTTCACACTGTTCTTCCTTTTTCTTCGCCTGTTCAGAAACGCTCCACGACTCTCCTCCTTCTTCTGCCACCCCGGCAAGATGCTGAGACATGCCAGACCCGACCCAAAGCCTGCCTCCCCTCCCATTGCCCTGGACAGAGTCGGATAGAATTGGAACCTTCACAGGCCCCAACACTGCCCTCTGACAACACGACGAGGACGAAGAAGAAGAGCTGGAAGAAGGGGGAGGGGCAGGGACGGGCCGAGGAGGACCTCCAGACTTGCGGGTAGACGAAGCACGAGGTCCTCCTGCAAGCATACGAATGTGGGGAGGGAACTGTCATGAATTAATCTTTCTTTCTTCTGCATGGATCAAGTACAAAACCTAAACCCACCCGGTTGTTGTTGGACGATGATCATCAACACACGGGCAGAACGTCAAATCAAGGACGGCCGGCCTGTGTTTTTCTTCACGAGATGAGAATGTACTGTCGACATGTGGACATGCACTGTCGTGTTTGTTTTCTGTCGTTTCTCGACTTTTGTCTTCCACAGAGAGACGGAGAAATATGGATACTCAAAGTGGAAATGGTTGACAGATGAACCCAAAGACGAACACCTGAACAGAAAAGTGCGCCCATGCAAGCAGACACATGTACACGCAGAGGGGGGGGGGG
>JAHBMJ010005791.1:0-40692 GCA_018398765.1 Chromera velia | reverse complement strand
TCTCCCACCCAAAGGATCACAAGAAAGTGCGCCGCCCGACGAAAACGGGGAATTAGAAAGAACAGACGAAAGAAGAAACCCTTGGTCATCGCCGTGAGGAGAGAAAGGATGGACAAAAGGAAAAAAGAAAGAAACAAAGAAAGAAAGAAAGAAAAAACGAAAAGAAAAGAAAAGAAAAGAAAAGAAAGAAAGGAAGAAAGGAAGGAAGGAAGGAAGGAAGGAAGAAAGGAAGAAAGGAAGAAAGGAAGAAAGAAAGAACATAAGAAAGAAAGAAAGAAAGAAAGAAAGAAGGAAAGAAAGAAAGAAAGAAAGGAAGAAAGAAAATAAGAAAGAAAGAAAGAAAGAAAGAAAGAAAGAAAGAACAAGAAAGAAAGAGAAGAGAGAGAAGAGAAGAGAAGAGAAGAGAAGAGAGAGACAAGCATGGAATGAAAAGAAGGAAAAAAGAAGTAAGGAACATCCACTTGAAACCCCCAGTCCCCCCCAATCATAGTTGAAACCCTTAAATAGGCTTCTCTCCCTGTCATTTCCGTGCAGGCCCACATTCGTCCGTGCAGCCCTTAAGAAGAAAACGCGGAAGGAAGCAACAAGGAATGGGGAGGGGGGGAAGACAAAAGGAAACACTGTCTGACCCAACCTTCTGCATGGTCAAGAGCAAGCATGCACGCATCTGCCCCACCCAACACGCAAACAAACATAGGGAAGATCGGAGAGCCACACTCAATCTCTCTCTCTTTCCTTTTCATTTCTGCCAGACGCTGACAGACAGGCAGGCACAAAGAAGAGCAGCGCCCCTCTCCCTCTTTCTTTCCATGAACACCATCCAGGCTGACTGCAGGAGGAGGATACCTTCACCCTCCTAGTCTGCCTTGACACACGAATTCTTTCCTAGTCTCCTCTTCAAGTTCTCTTTCGGTTACCCCCTTCGATGACGAGAGAGCTCACCTTCAGAACCCGACGGTAGAGGAGAAAAGGAAGGCCAGACAAAGGACGCGAATTCAATCAGGCAGACAAATAAGACAGAGACATGCGATCGATCAGTCAATGGACATGGATGGACGAACTTATGAAGCACGGTGAAGGCTTGGAACACGAAACGTGTAGGACAAAAAAAGAAACAGACAAATTGTTCTCTTCTTGATGTGCAGCTCAGAGGACGAAGCTGAGAAGCAAGAGAGGAACCAAATGAGCACACAGGAAGGAAAGACTGCAGGCACACAGACACAGACACACAGGGACTGACTCGGTCTTGCGTCATGGTCAAATTGGGCACTCGACCTTACCTTAAGGTGTCCCATTCAATCACGAAAGGCTGAAAGGCTCAGTTTTTAACTTTTCCCTTTCCTCTTGCCACCGTTGGTTTCTTTTCTAAGAACCGCGGTCGTCCATTCACACGCGGTCATTCTTCCATCCAAACCAACAGAAGACGAGAGAGACCAGAAGTACAGGGTCCCTCAAAGAAAGAAAGAAAGAAGGAAAGAAAGAAAAGAAAGAAAGAAAGAAAGAAAGAAAAGAAAGAAAGAAAGAAAGAAAGCAAGCAAGAAAGCAAGCAAGCAAGCAAGCAAGCAAGCAAGAAAGAAAGAAAGAAAGAAAGAAAGAGAAAAGAAAAGAAAAGAAAGGAAAGAAAAAGAGAAAGAGTGACAACGAAAAAGCATCAAGGTCGCCAAAGACAGTCACTGATCTGTTTTGAATGACGAGAGAGGCAGACAGACAGATCCATGATGTTCTCTTCATCGAATCATTTCAACATTTTACTTCCCCACTCTCTCTATGTCTTCTCTTGCCCCTTCTCATTTTCTCTTCTTTGCCTCCTCCCCATTCTATCACAAGGAAGTCCATCAAGATACAACTCCCTCCCTTTGTGCGTCTTTCCTGGTTCCGTCCAAACAATCCATTTCTTCACAGTCATCGAAAGAACTTCCGACTACCTTCTGCAGCTTTTCTCTGCCCCCCTTCTTGCGTTTTATTTACAAAATGACCCCCCGCTGTCCCTTACAAAATGCTCCCTGCGCCCCCATGTCGGGTCACCATCGTCTGCCTGTAGGAGGGAACCTTGGGGGCCTCTGCGCCCTTCCCCAACGTGCCCTCGTTGAACTTCGGGACGCTCTTGAAAGGATCCAGCCAGGCCGTGGATCCGGCTGGGGACAGCGAAGTCGACTGGTCCAGCTGCTGATTGATCCGCGCAGCCATGGCCTTCAGCATGGCTGCTTTTGCGTCCGCGCTGCCGTCTGCCGTCTCCACACCGTCAGGCCCCCCTGAGGCCGCCCTCGTCTCTGTCTCTGTATGCCTTCGAATTCCGTTGTGGAGGGTGGCAGCGGAGACTTCAGCAAGCCCCGAGGGTACCGAGGGTTTACTTGAAGAGGACTCTGAGATCAGGAAGGATTCTGCAGGAAGGAATAAGAAAAGAAGACGAAAGGACAGACTTTGACGGCAGCAGAAAGCATCCTGCAGAGCAGAGAAACATACGGAACAAAGGCACACGCAGCTTTCGAGGCATTGGACGGTTATTACGGCAGTCAGCGCATGGGCTTCGGGTCAATGAAGAGCAAAAGGATGGATGGAAGAGTCTGCACAAGGTCAGGACCTGAGTCCGGCAGTCTTATGCCTGCCTGACTGACTGACCATCGTTCACACAGAAGATCCGCCCCTCGGTGCCGTCAGATGACCCGTTCTGTTTGTAGCTCCTGTAAAGAGTGCATTCGCCTTTGGACTCATCGAACAGGAAGGCTTTGCAGGCCCATACATAGTCACAAAGGGCACCGCATCCGGCGGAGGTCATCCACTCTCTCTCGGACGTGCTCACATAGGAGAAAATGTCCTTGGCACCTCCGTTTTTAAGTTCTGAGTAGGGAACTGGGCACGAGAGCGCCGCGGCGGGGGCAGGGGTCGTGCTTTGGTTGGGACAGTTGCAGGGGGGGCAAGTTGGGGCAGGGGGGGCGGTGGGTTCTGCAGCTGCTGCTGTTGTGGTGGTGGTGGTAGTTGTGGTGGTGCTTGTGGTGGTGGTGGTTGTGGTGGTTGTGGTGGTAGTGGTGGTGGTGGTAGTAGCAGTAGTAGTCGTAGTGGTGGTGGTGGTAGTAGTGGTGGTGCTTGTGGTGGTGGTGGTTGTGGTGGTAGTGGTGGTGGTGGTGGTAGTAGCAGTAGTAGTCGTAGTGGTGGTGGTGTTAGTAGTAGTAGTAGTAGTGGTGGTAGGAGGGGGAGTAGTGGTGGTGGTGGTGGTGGTGGTGGTAGTGGTCGTGGTTGTAGTGGTAGTAGTGGTGGTAGTAGTTGTTGTGGTGGTAGTGGTGGTTGTGGTAGTAGTAGTAGTGGTGGTAGTTGTAGTAGTAGTGGTTGTAGTGGTAGTGGGGGTGGTGGTGGTAGATGTAGTGGTGGTGGTAGTTGTAGTAGGAGGGGGAGTAGTTGTGGTGGTTGTAGTGGTAGCGGTGGTGGTGGTGGTGGTAGTGGTAGTAGGAGGGGGAGTAGTTGTGGTGGCTGTAGTGGTAGTGGTGGTGGTAGTTGTAGTAGGAGGGGGAGTAGTCGTGGTGGTGGTTGTAGTGGTTGTGGTTGGGACAGGCGTGGTGGTAGTGATGGTAGCGGTGGTTGTAGTTGTAGTAGGGGGGGGAGCAGTTGTAGTTGTGGTGGTAGGAGGGGGGGCGGTTGTAGTGGTGGTAGTTGTTTCAGGGGGGGGTGCGGTCGTTGTTGTGGTTGTGGTTGGGGCAGGTGTGGTGGTCGTGCCTTGATCTGCAGAGACAAGAATGTTGACAGATGCATGGAATGTCCATCGCGATCAGAAAACAGAGGTCATGGTTTTTCCTTCGCTGAGGCACTGTGAGGGTCTGTACGCAGGTATGCGTGGGTGGGCCTCTATGCGACTCACCTCTTCTCTCTGCTTTTTTGGAGGGCATCTCCTCAGGTTCAGTCGCTCTCTTTCTTACTCTCTCTCTCTCTCTTTCTCTCTCTCTCTCCCTTTCTCCTGTGTGTGTGTATGTGTATGTGTGTGTGACTGTCTGTGTGTGTTCGCGCGCGCAAGCAAGCCAGGCAGGATGAGTAGCAGACGGACATGTCTTGCTGAAATCGTCTCTCTCTGCCTTTAGAGAAGAAGAGGCTGAAGAGGGAAGAAGGATCCCCTGCAGCAGGTCACTCCCATAAAAGCCGAGGTGCATCCATCACGCAACGCCCTTCTTCACACCCCATTCACCCCCCAGACTAACCTCCAAGTCCCCACTCGACAGCCTCAGCCCAGCACTGCTCTTCTTTTTATACAGGAAAAAAAAAAGACTAACCTCCAAGTCCCCACTCGACAGCCTCAGCCCAGCACTGCTCTTCAGTCTTCGACCCTCGAGGCAGAACGTTCCCGACATAGCAGCCCTGCAGGCAGGCAGGCAGGCAGGCAGAGGGGAAGGAAATAGTTGCATGATCCTAGAACAAACACGGTCACGGCCTCTCTACGCCAAGCAGCCGGAGGGGCGATCCCTCAATTCTCCGAACAAGCGAAGTTAGTTCAGAGGCCGGGGGCACGGACAGGGTGAAAGTGGGTATTGACACGGACACACAGACACACAGACAAAGTGAGCATCTGCTCTGTTCACTCCCCCCCCCTCCCGCCCGCATGAGCGCTTGTATGAAAACGGAACCATGAAGAGGACCGACAGACAAACCTCTGTGTTGGGAGTCGTGCAGTCAAGACGATCGTTCCCCTTGTAGTAGCACACATCCAGCCTTACGGGGCCCTTTCCGCGAGCGCACCCGATCCACTTGACCCCCTTCCAGAGAAGTGCGGTGTAGTGAGCAGCCTGTAGGCAGGCAGCAGAGACGCAAGCAGAGGAGTGCGGTGAGGCAGGAGAGGATACAGAGAAACACATGAGGATGAATGAGGTCTGACGAGGGCCATGGATATCTGCGACGTCCTTGGGAGAGAAAGAAATAGGGCAAGTGCAATGAAATCATTCGGCAAAGGAAAAAGGTCGGTTCTCTCTGCGCCCCTACGCCCTTCGATCGCCTTTTCTCTGCCTCTTGCTCAAACAAACGGTCTGAAGACCCGAGTTACCGTTGCCTTACTTTCTTCCCTCCCTCCCTCTCCTGCCGTCTTCCTCTCGAAACCATCCCACCCTTCTTATTCCTTTCTTGAAGTTTCTTCCCTCCCTCCCTCCCTCCCTCCCTCCCTCCCGCCAATGTGGCCACCCACACACACGACAGTGTGCATGAAACGGTGCAAACAGATGAAACTCTTCGCACGCACACACACACAACATCACTCACTCATACACAGACACACACACAGACACACACACACACACTCACTCACACACACACCCTCAAGTACCCACGCCCACACACACACTCACTCACACACACTCACACACACACACACACCCTCAAGCACCCACGCCCACACACACACAAACACACCCCCTGAACGAAGCAGTCCTGAGTGGAGCGTGACCAGGCGACCCTCTCCCACTCATAGAAGGCGATGATGCTCTTCTCCGGGTCCTCGAAATCCAGGCCCATATTCTCTCCAGAAGGGCCCCGGCAAGGTTCGAAGAAGTAGGACCCCGAGTGCTCGAACTTCCCCCGGTCGGCCCACTCCTGCGCTGCCCCCTCCAGACAGGGACTCCAGCTGGCCAGCGGGGTGTCATGCCTGCAGGAAATCATACATAGTCGGATACACTGAGCGTTAGATATCTGAAATGAGATGGCTGGACGTTGAAGGGGGCGTCCAAAAAAATGGAGAGAAAAAAAACCTGCGTCTCCAGCGACTGTCCCTTGCTTTCCTTCACGTCATCCCATTTTACTCATGGACTGACAGGCATCTGTAGAAATTTGTCCGAATGGCAAATGTCAGGCTGAGATCGTCCGTGAGGGGCAGGGTCTCGTTGTTCTGAGAGACGGGCACAGAGACGACCGAGGACGTCAAAGAGGATCCGTCTCCTCCCGCACGATCGAATCGGAGGCCGGAGGCAAAAGACAAAAGGAGACCCAAGAAGGCAAACACTTGAGTGACCCTCATTTTTAATTATTCAGATGGTGTTTCGGAGAACGAGACGGTTCGACAGGAGTAAAGGAACTGGGGCAAGAGAAAAACGAGACGGATACACCAAGCTGAAAAATCTTCAGGCGGGAGGAGGCACTCGTTCTCACAGTACGCAGCCGTCCACGGTCAAGAAGAAACAAATAATCACGGCACGGTCTCAAGTTGTCTTACTTCGTGTATGCACAACCCCAGTGGCATCAGCAGGGTGACAGATGATGCCAGATGGTTGATCGAACAGATCATAACAGATCTCTGGCAGTTCCGTGTGGCTTTTCGATTCAAAACAAAATTTCGAACGTTTCGAATTGCATGCATGCATGGCGCCGAAAAACTTGCTTCGCGATCGATGGGATGCATGGGGCCAAGGCACCAACTATTTTTAATTTATGCCGCGAGAGAGGCCTTCAGAACGTTATGAAATTAAGCATCCACAAATTTGAACTTTTTGTGAGGACACCGTTCCAAAAACGGGCATGAAGCCATCAAGTGCCATCCTGGTCTGTCACTCAGCAAAGCTTTGAGTCACCAAAATGTGAAACAACAGAGAATCGCTGTTTTGAGTCCTCAAACAGTCTTTTGGGACTTCACTTCCGCATGCATTCCTTCTCAGTGACAATGATCCGCGTGCTCCTAAGAAGTGAGACACCTCTCTGTTTGTTGTGGTTCTCTAGATGGACCATGGATTGACTTGACACCGCGTGTTTCTTGAGTGTTTAAAGTGATCGAGATCTGTCAAGATGAAGTTCCAGAACCTGTCAGTCTCCTCATCCAAGCTCAAGATCGCCTTCTTCTTTGCATTTGCACTAGAATGAACTTTGCATCTGTCCTTCTGCTTGCAGCGATGATGCGCGGAGCTCCTTCTACACGCGCTTCCCGGAACTGAGCCCGGAGATTCATGCGTCCTCCAGTGCTGTAGGAGACGGTGCAGGTCAGTCAAATCACCTTTTTTCTTTCTGACTTCCCGCGTACCTCCTTGACGATCCGATGCGTCCAGTACTGCGTCAGGATTTCCTCACATTTCTCTCTGTGCTTGTGCTTGCAGCAATGGAGGACACCCTCCTCCACGCTTCGAACCTGTCTCTGGATGATCATCAGCAAGAGTGTTCAACGTCTCTCCCAGGAGGTCTTTTCGCACAGAGCACCTCCCCCAAGTTCCTCGTGCTCTGGCTGACATGCACGAGTGGCTTCCTTCCCATCAGATCCGCCTTTCAGCTCTCCCAACTCAGCCGTGAACTGCACATGCTGACAGACGACCCTCTAGTCCTCAAGTTTCTCTTTCAGAACAGAGGACACAGAAAGGGAAACTGGTGGGAAACTGATTGGCAGTTGTACAAACTGATCAAATTTGACTGCAGCACTCTGCTGAAGCAGCTTCTCACCAACAGACTCTTCGACGTGCTCCAACCGCTCGTCTTCAAGACGCGCAACGGGCGCGTCGAGTGGGCCCCCGCCCTCAGCATTGCACTTGCGAACAACAGCTCCAAGTGCGTGCGTTTGCTCCTCGATTGGGGACTGAATGTGCTCTTCTATGACAGCACAGGCTGGACCCCGCTTCACTATGCAGCCGCCTACTGCAGAGACCCCTCGACTCTCGAGGAAGTCTTCTCAAGGTCTCAAGGCTCCCTTGACATTGAGACAGCGAACGTCGATGACTGCCGTTCCCCCCTGCATTGTGCAGCCTTTCAAAAGAACCATCTTGCCATACAGCTGCTCCTGAAGAAGGGGGCGAAACCGCAAAAGCACCACTGGAATGGGAGGGAGGTGAGGCAGGCCCTTCACATATGTGCAGAGAAGGGCAGCCCCGAGAGCTGCGAGCTCCTCATTGCCAGAGGCTGTGAGATTGAGACCCGCACCTCCTACCACCAGTGGACCCCCCTCACTTTCGCAGCCTCCTTCTGCCACAGTGCCGACCATGTGCGTGTTGTCGAAACGCTCCTGCGTGCCGGTGCCTCCGTCCACTCGAAGGCATGGAATGGGGACACCCCCCTCCATTGGGTTCTCCACAGCAGGCAGCACGCGGCCAGTGAGTTCTCCTTGCAGGCCGCCCGGCTCCTGCTGGAGAAAGGTGCCGATCCGAATGAAACCAACGCAGAGGGCCAGACAGTCCTGCACCTGCCCCCAGTCCTAGGCAAAGTCGACCTAGTCCGTGAGCTCGTTGAGCACTGGGGGGCCACGATTTCCGTTCGTGACAAGGCAGGCAGAACCCCTCTGGAGGTTGCAGAGAAGGGGGAGACGGACAGAGCAACAGAAGGGGACGGACCAGCGGGAGCCCCAAGAAGAGATAGGGAAAGGGGAAGGACTCCTGAGAGTTTCACTTCGACAATTTCATTTTTGCGTAGGAAGACGAGTGAGAAGGAGAAGGAGGCCGGTAGGGCGTCAGCGAGACGTCAGACGTCTTCTGACACAGAGCAGGCGGACGAGAAGGTGAAGGAAGAGGACCCTTCAAAGAAACAGAGGGGCATCAGGGGAGGGGGGCGTGCCACAGCCGCTCCTTCGGCCTCCGCCTCCGCCTCTACCCGCCCCAGCCCCTACTCTTCTCCTACCCCTTCATCCTCTGCCCTCTCCCTCGCACCCTCTCCCACAACCTCAGCCACCCCTACACCCACGATGAGTCCTTCCTCCTCCCCCCGCACCCGAACAAGACCCACCTCCCCCTCCCCCTCAGAGTCTCACCGCGCAACTAGACGCACCACGGTCCTCCCTCACCATGTGCGACACCAAGGAGGACCAGGCCAAACCGTTACTAGAGCTTCCCAGAGTCGTCACACCACCATCCCAGTTCCGCAACACTCACGACGTCTCTCTGTATCAAAGAGAGACAGAGATGGTCACCCACCGGCAGGAGGAAACGACTCGGGCCACACCCCATCTCCCGTGAACTCCCCCTCCTCCCACAGTAGCAACACGGGGGGTCGCGTGACTCTCGAGAGAAGTGACGGGGGACAAGCGCCCTCTTCTCGGACCGTCATGACGAGACGCATGTCTGCCCTCTCCACACCCCACACCCCTGCCCATCCGACCAGCCCCGCTTCCAACATGTCCAGAGACAGGGATCGGGATCAGCACGGAGGAGGAGCTCATTCCTTCACCACCTACCGAGACCGCTGTGTGGCGGCTCGTGCCGACAAACCCTGGAGGGCATCCTCGCATACCACCTCTGCTTCTGCCTCTGCCTCCGCCTCCAATGCACCTGGGGCAGGGGTCTCTTCGTCTTCCTCCTCCGCTGCCGCCCCTGCAGGGAGCCATTTTCCGTCTCAGGAGCAATAGCGAAGAGGGGGGTGATGGAATGGTCTCGATTAACAAAAGGAAAGATGAGAGAGGTAAACGGGGCGACGACGCGAGTCGAAGCAAGGGGGGGCTTTTCTATTTGCGTTTTTGGAAGAGTGCGGCATGCAGTGGTTGGTGACGAGAGGACAAAACAGATTCATCTGATTTTACCCTCAGCCCATGAGCATGCGTTGATTGCGTACTGGAGGCAGGGAGGGCATGGGTGTGGGTGTGTCTCTTGTTCGCTCTTGCCTGTCTCTGATTGGGAATGCGTGAGTTCTGACGGTTCTGCAGTTCCCTTTTTTTCTCTATTCTGCTCTCCTCTCCTCTCCTCTCCTCTCTTCTTCTCTGCTCTTCTGCCCCTCACGTCCCTCCACCTTCCTCTTCTCTTCTCCCCCTCCGCTTGTCAGCTTCTTCCTTTACTCTTCAGCTTTTGTTGTGTTGTGAGAAGTTTTCGTCCAATCTTGCGTGCCTTTTTGGGGTTCGCTACTTCATTTCTCGCTTCCTAACTTTAACGAATCTCTCTTCCCCTCCTTTGTATGCGGCCTTCGTTGTGTTTGGTTTCCGCTTCCTCGTCTGTCTCTTGGGACAAGAGGAAGAGTGTTAAGGAAAGTTCCACGATCGAGGGTGTTTGCTTGCTTGCATCAGGATGCACGGGAGCTTTCACAAACGGAAATATGGGGCGTGTATACGCTCTTGTTATTTCTCCGTTTATCTGGCCTAGCTCTTGTGATTTGCATCCGGCCTTCCTGTTTTCTTTCCTCTTCGATCTCCCTGCGGTGGCTGCTCTCAGCACACCAGCAGGAAGAACAGACAGACCCGTCTTGGTTGGAGCCTCGGCGTGCCTTCTGAAGGTGCGAGGGAAGGAAGAGGGAAGGAGGGTGGAGAGGCCGACTTGCAAAAGTGTTGGCGAAGTGAGAGTAGGGGAGTGGAGAGAGGTGTAGACGGGAAGGGAGAGTTGATGGAGAGAAGGCGAAAGAGGGTTGCTGCCTTCCACCAAGCTTTTGCGTGTGCGTTTGTTCGTGCTGTCGATGTTTTTGTGTCTGTGTTCGTTTCAATCGTGCCCTTTCTCCTCTCCCTTCTTCCTACGTCTATGCTTTGCGTGATGCTTTTTTGCCGCTCGCTGTTCGCTGTCTGTTTTTGTGTTTCATAGACTCGTTTTTTCTCTCCTGTCGATGTTTGTGATGGTTCAACAGTCCTTTCTCTCTCTGGCCAGGGTGTGGCTTTGAGAGAGTCTTTCTGAAGGACATTTTTTCACTTTCTTTGAAGAGGGGATTAGAGGAGGGAATCGAGACGTCGCGCGGAATGCTGCGCGCAGGGGACGGGGGGGCGGGGGGATCGTTTGATTGATTTAGATGGGAGATGAAAGAAAAAAATGAAACGAGGAAGCAAGAGATGCAGAAAAGGGTGAAGAAAATACATTGCAAACACACACAAAAAAGGACAGGAAGAAGAAAGAAAGAGGGGAAGGCGGAAGAAGACTGGTGGAAAGACTGGAGGAAGATGAGGAAGACGACGGGGACTGGAAGAGAACGGAATGAGAGAAGGAAGGATCGACATGAGGGATCGAGGGAGGGAGGGAGGGAGGTGGCGATGTCCAAGTAGCAGGTCTTCTCTCATTTTGTACCGATATAGTAAGTAAGAAAGTTCAACAAGTCCATAGAAAGGAAGGGCGACTGATCCTCCCTGGCCGATCCATTGAGCATCCATCCATCCATCCATCCATTCGTGCAGTTCCTCGTCGGACTGCATGCGTGTGTATCATTATTATCCCGGCAGGGAGGGACGGAACTAAAAGCAGAGCGATGATGATCGATCGATCGATGGAGGCATGCAGACTGTCAGACTGGGTCCCAGGCTGAGCTGCTAGAGGGCCGGCCGCCTGCTCGCATTCGACAAGGCGCTGCATACCGTGCCCTGTCATGCATCCGAAACCATTTGTGCAAGAGGGCCTCTGAGGGCGTACGTGCCAGCGTAGTACTGAGCGTACGCTTCCCTCCTGTAGTAACTCGCTGTCGGACGGTCGTGCGATTTTTGAATCGTGCATGTGTGTTAAAGAAAAAACTGCTGAAAAGGATTCTTTGAACTGTATGCGTTTGGGACTTCTTGATCGACGTTCACCGTATACCCCATGTACCACTGGCACCGGGTGACTCGGGTAGAATTTTTACTGCATGCTTATAAGTGTTTTTTTTGCACCAGTTTTTAGTTTCGATCATACTCCAGATTAAAATAAACCCTAGACTAGCCATATTCCAAATTTACCTGCTACCTTCCACTGGCATTTCAAAACTGTTAGTTAAAATTGCGAGGCTACCCACATCAAAAGGAAAAAAAAAAGAAAATTGGGCTAAAAACCTAATTAGTTTTTTTTTTTTTTTGATTTTCTAGAACAACACCTGAATAACTGTTGTTTGGGGTGTTACATGGGTGTTGCACAATGTACAAGTGTTGTTTAAACAAACAAAAAAAAGAAAAAAAGAGAATCAAAAATCCTACCAAAAATCGATTTTAGGCAATTACTTTTTTATTTTTTTTCTATGTGGGTGGCCTAGCAAAATTGTCAGTTACTAGCAATTTCATGAGCATATCTTTACTATTCTTTAGGCCCAAGTTTAAGACAAGCTATATAGGCGTCGGCTAAAAGAAAAAAAAAAAGATCCTCTCAAGCTGTTTATTTTTTTATTTTTTTTTTTTTTTTTTTACTCGAACAACTGTTGTTCAAGTGTTTGACAAGTGCTGTGTATCAGTTGCACAAGTGTTGTTAGCTATTATGCAAGGTCAAAAAGTAAAAAAAAAATCTCCCCAAACCCTTTACTTTTTCTAGCTTTAGCCGACGCCTAGAAGATAAGTAAAAAAAAAAAAGAATCAGATCATGAAAATTGTGAAAAAAATAACAATTATAACACTTAAAAGAATAATCTTAGCACTATCACTTTTGTACGGGGGCGGAAAATTGTGAAAGATTGATATGTATCATATATTAAACCATCTGCATAACAGTCTAGATAACAGTATTATAGAAAACCAAATTCTTATATGTCATTACGTGTCATGTTGTGAGTGCAATGCTAGAACAGAGTTTATAAGCCTTAAGATGCAAATGCCTTCAAAGCCACCGAATAGCGACTCTGTGCCGCCGACTTATCATGCAAGGCGCAAGGTTTGGATTCTACGACCCTGATGGTCTCACCAGGCATCGAAACAAAAAAACAATGTGACACTCTCTATTGAAGCGTTGAAGCAAGAGAGGCACACGCCTACGCACACGCCCAGGTGAATGTTGTCTATGGGTGTAAAATTTATTCGTCCCCTTCGTTCACCGCTCGTCCCTTTCCTTAAGCGAAGGTATCCGCACATTTGTCCAAGCCCCTTTTTTGCGTTTCGATAAATTTCAAAGTCAACCAACCCGACTCCCTTTCTGCTGCTCCCCCATTGCGATAATCTGATGGATAGTCGGTAAATTGTGTCAGGCAAGTCTGTCTAGGTTAAACTTTACAATTTGAAGACAACTCCCACTCCCGCACCTTCTCAGTGCTCAAACTTTGCGGGAGGCTTCTCGGTCTAGTCGTTGTCATCGTCCTCGTCTTCCTCCCCCCCCTTGAGGCTAGATTTCAAACCTTCCCTGGCAGCGGTTTTCAAGAGAATCCCCTCAGCATGCGAGATGAACGGGTGGGACATCAACTCGGAGACTGGAGGCCTTGCATTCGCATCTCTGTTGCAGCACGTTGCCACAAAGCTCTGCATGAAGTGCAGGCACATGAGGGGTCGAAAGAAGTGTCTATAGCCAGAAGCACGAGAGGAAGACCCTCCGCTGTGGCAACCCTCCTGCCTATCATATGTCCAGTAACCCGGCAAAAGAAAAAAGAAACCCGAAAAAAAAAACGAATGACACTGATCGATCATGAAAGACAGCGGTAAGATCACTCAATATTTCATCGAAATTGTTTGACCGCTCTGATTCCTCCCCTCCTTCCGACCTTTGTTCCATCCCTTCTTGAATGATCTGAGAAAGCATGTTGCATTCAAAAACAGGTTTTCCACAGAGTCGTTTCAAAAACGTGGCCATGCCAAGGAGGTATTTCAAGACTGTCAGCACGAAAGAGCGACAGCAACAAACCCACCAACACAGCGGGCTCTCTTTTGAGCACTCCTCAGTCTGACTGACCTTCAAGTCGTCTGACACTGTCTCCGGGACATCCGGAATTGCCGTTGGGGCCTTTTTGGTGACGTGTATGAAGATGCCCATCTCGGAGTCCAGTCCTCTCTTTGTGAGTGTCCATGGAGGCCTCCCTGTGCACATCTCCACGACCACACAGCCCAGACTCCAGATGTCCGCCTTCTTGGCGTGGTAGGGACTCATCGACTCCTCCTGCTCCCCCCATCTCTCGATGATCTCTGGAGCCATCCAGAGGAGAGACCCTGCAGGAGAAAATCATGGCAAAGATGCGTCGATCCATGTCGGGGGCTGTTGCTTTGTTCTTTCATGGACCTGATGTGTTGGTTTCGTTTCCGTTGCTTTGCCCAGCGTACACTTTTGTGATCCGTGTGGGAGAAATCCTCTGAGCGTCTCTTTTGAGGACAGAAGGTCATGAGGGATAAAAAAAAGACAAAAAAAAACGTAAGACTTTCCGAATGTCCACAGGCTTACTATACGAAGGCAGAAGGGACAAATCCAACGGAGAAACGAAAAAGCTGAAAGGGCTAAAGTCAAATTTCGCGGGTCGGACTCACCTCGAATCGTTTTGGTCAGCAAAGACTGTTCGATGTCGTTTCTCTTGGCGCTTCCGAAGTCTCCAATCTTCACATGCCCTCTCGAGTCCAACAGAATGTTCGCACCCTTCAGGTCTCTGCAAGGGATCCATGTAATCAATCGTGCATGCATGCAGTAGGATGATTTGGTTGTTGTACCTTCACCTTGATTGATGCATTAGTCTGTGTGAGATCTGATGACTTTACAGGATGGCGACAAGGACACCCAGCGCGAAGAGTCGATCAAAGAGAGGTCAGAACAGTTCTGTCCGAAGTCAAAACGGACGAAAAAAGGCTTTGTTTGCTGGTTTCCTTCCTTTTGACTCTGTCGTCACGAACTAGGGTCTGCCACTTCGATCGCGTTGCTTCTCTGTGTGCGTTGAGAAAGAAAGGCTTATACCGACCTGTGTGCAATGTTTTTAGAGTGCAGGTAGTCGAGCCCGATGCAGATCTGTTTTGTGAAGTTGGCGATGATCGGTTCCGACAGGGGTGTGTACTCGTTCTGGTCTGGCCGTTTGAACTCAGACAGGATGTCCGTGAGAGAACCTCCACAGCAAAACTCCAAGAACACGTTCATGAACTCCTCGTGGATCCGGTGGCCTGTAGAGAGAGGAGGCACAGATTGAAGAAGGGCGGACACAAGTACAAACACCTGATCAGAGGTCAAAGGGGTCGGGAGGCCGACACGTGAGAAAAACAAAGAGATACAGAAGGAGGCAAAGAAAGCCTGGAGCAGGAATTGCGCGGCAGGAAGTGGATGTTGACTGGCTTCGCTTTGTTTACAGAGAGAGAACAACAACAACATCAAGAAAAGCTCCCGCAGAACAAGGAATGGAGGCAAAATGTAAACCCCTCTGTCTGTGTGTGTTTGGGCATATGCGTGAGAGAGAAAGAGGAACCATTGAGTGCTGCAGCCACACAAAAATTTAAACAAAGAAGAACTCTTTTGTCCGTTCTCCTGATAGACTGACCGAGATAATCCACAATATGGGGGTGTGTGATGGACTGATAGACCCTCAATTCTTCTGCAAGCTGCTTGACGTACTTGACGTCCTCCTGGTCGCTCTTCGAGTAAGGGATGCGCTTCACAGCCACTTGCTCCCCCGTGGCGAGTTTCAGACCACTGAAGACCGTCACCCTTCCACGGGACCCCTTCCCAATGACGTCACTACCCACCCTCATGCTGTCTGGGCCTAGCTCGGTCAGATTGACAAATCGGTGTCGCAGGAGTTCTGCGACTGAGGGACGCTCCTTCGGGTCCCTCTTGCAGCACTGGGCAACGAAGTCCTGCACAGAGATGCAAAGAAAATCCAGTGAGAGAGCAGGCAGAAAAAGCACCCCTGCTATCTGTATTCGGTTCTCGAAAGTCTCTCATGTCGCTTTAGGCAACAAGAGTGAATTTGAAAAAACAAAAAAAAAGAAGAAAAGATCGATTTGGCAGAGTTGACACAATGTACGATCGAAAGAGAAAATGAGGATTCCTTGCAAGAATGTGTGTGTATATATATAAATATACATATGTGTGTGTGTGTGTGTGTGTGTGAGAGAGAGAGAGAGAGAGAGAGAAAGAGAGAGAGAGAGAGTGCCGACCTTGAGGGCCTCCGAAGAGTCTGGAGGCAGAGGCGGATGAGAAGGATCTGCCTTACAGATGTGTTTGGCGGCAGCCACTGCCCATGGGAAAGGCTTTTCTCTTCCGTATGTCCAGGGAGGCACCCCTGTGACCATCTCTGCCACCAGGCAGCCGACGCTCCAGACGTCCGCCTTCATGGGGTTGTACTTCTCGTGCTCCTCCTGTTCGAGGATCTCGGGGGCTGTCCAGTACACAGTGCCTGCACAGTATTCAAAGATAATGTCGATATGTATGTTCTCTGCAGACGCGTTCGTGTACGAATGAATGTGAGCGAATCTGTAAGAGAAGGAGTCATCAACGTTTTGACAAATGAATAAAAAGGAAGAGAGGAAGGCGGGAAAGAAGATGAGAAAGCAGAAGGTCCGAACAGACAGGCAGAAAGAAACCCAGACTGATAGACAAGCCTGTTCCTTTCGACGTTCTCTTTTTTTTGCTTTCTCTTCCAGTGCTCGGTGAGCCTTCAAATCCGTCATGCACCCACTCACCCGCTTGTGTGGAGGCAAAGAGAGACTCCCCCGTGTCGTTGAACTTCGCACATCCGAAGTCCGCAATCTTCACCTTCATTTCCTCATCGATCAGAATGTTCGCCCCTTTCAAATCTCTGCACGCATAGAGGTCACAAGGCAGGACACAAGAGAAGACTTCACATGGGAAACGAATTTTCAGACATGTCGATGTCTTCCCGTTTTCGTTAGAAATGCAGCGAAAACGTTCCTTTCTCCCTTGTTCCTCGCTCATTTGAAGTCTGTGGTGGAACCATCAGTCCCAAGTCTGGCTGCGAAAAAAGGAAATTCTGTTAATTTTCATCTCTGTGCGGTTCTGTTCATCTGTCCGTCTTTTCTCTTTGTCTTTTTGTTTAACCTGCGGACCTGTGCGCGATCCCCTTCAGGTGAAGGTACTCCAATCCCAAGAGCACCTCCCTGGTGTACCTGGCAGCCAGACTCTCTGCCCATGCCCCGTCGTTCTGCAGAATGTCCTTCAGAGAGCCTCCGTTAATGTACTCCAGGTAGATGTACAGTCTCTCGTTCTGACGATTGTGTCCTGAGGAGACAGAGGCCACACGAAGGAAGATGCAGGCAGGCAGGCAGATGAATGAGCCTCGAAGGAGAATCGATGGACTGTGAGGTTCAAACGCATTTGAAGGAGATCTCTTAAGACAATTTAGAGGTCCATCAAGATGAAGGCAAAGGGGGTGGAAGCAAAGATACGTGTTCAGAACAATCACGAAAGACAGGAAGGTGACTGTGTTCAGGAAACACTGACCAAATTAAGATACAGACACAGGCACCCTACAAGGGGGGAGAACACACACTCACACACTCACCAAGATATCGCACAATATTCGGGTGTCTGATGTTTCTCTCCAGAAAGACCGTCAGTTCCTTCTGAAATGCCCTCACGTGGTCGTTTTCCTCTTTTCCTCTAGGATTGACTATCATCTCCTTGACTGCAACCTCCCCCCCCGTTCCGGCCTTTGTTGCCCTAAACACACGCCCCCAAGACCCTGCTCCCACTACTTCCTTCTCCCCGAGCCAACACTGCTTCCCTTCGATGTCTGCCAAAATAAATTTTCCCTTTTTGGAATTCCCCCCCCGTCCTCGAATATGATGGTCTGTTGTTGACCTCTTGATCGGCCTCATCAGGGGAGCCTGAGCCCCCTCCTTCATCACCCTCTCATCACTTGCACGTCTGTCCACAACAACAACTGCCTTCCCTTTCTTTCCCTTCTCCTGCTCCTCCTCAGTCTTGCTCTTTGCTGACGATTTCTTTATAGGTTGAAATTGCATCGTGTCGTTGTCCCATGAAGAATGGTCCTCGCGCACCGTGTCGGTTGTCGTCCCTGCCGGGGGCACATCGCCGGAAGAAGTGCGGGGATGGCTGATCCCTTTCCCTCTTCCTGGAGGCATGGAGATCTTGATCGTTGGTTTCCTCTCCGGAGATGCCGTCTCCTTTTCTTTTTCCTGACCCCCCCCGAAGCCCTCATGTCCTGTCGGACTTATTCGTTGAACGGTGGACTCGGCAGGATCCGAGGGGCCTTCGGGTGTGTCTACTCTGGAGGGAACGGTGGCAGCTGGAGAGGAGGAAGGCCGAGAGGAAGAGGAGGAAGTGGACAAGGGACGGGGGGAGGGAAGAGCCACAGCGTCGCCTGAAGAACTAGACTGTCCTTGAGCGTGTGCAAGGACACCCGCAGCAGCCATGGCTGTGTTGACTCCGCTCCTGTCTCTGTGGTTAGAAGGCACGGGACTCGGGGCGACGGCAAATTCTTCCCCAACAACTGACCCTACCCTGCTTCCTGCTCTACTCGTATTCCGACTGCTTTGTGCACTTCTCCTTTTCTTTGGGCTGATGCCCGTCTCCGGACCTGCAGGAGGTGCTGGGAGGTGGAGGGACCCTGTTGAGGTCGGTCTGTCGAGTGAAGAAGAACCGGAAGGGTGTGAGGGCCTGCTGGGCTCTTGAGAGACATCAGGGTTGGAGGGAACGGATTGATGCGAAGAGGTCTGTTGATGAAGCAAGGGGGGGCGAGGGGAAGGGGGCGTCTCGCTGTGGCGGCGCGGCGATGGAGGAATCATGGTGGGGGAGAGGTCGAGGCGGCCTCTTCCCGCTCCTGCCAGGCTCGCTGCAATCATTTCAGTTGAAAAATTTCCCGCGATATCTTCCTCACCCTCTGTAGAGTGGGCTCCTTCTGCGTCTGCAATCAGCGCCTCTGCTACTGTGTATCTCCTCGGAGATTTGGGAGTGAAGAGGTGAATGCCGTCAGGAGAACCTGATGATGCCTCTGACCTGTTAGAAGGTGAGAAGGGCACGGGCAGAGGTTTCAATCTTCTGTTCTTCACAGACCCTGCCGTGGAGACGGAGGGGGGACTGCGCACACGCGCAGATGCGGCACCCCGCATGGCTGAGGCAGGGGTCGAACGATCGAAGTCTAAACCTCCATAACCAACACCGCCCTGTGATACTGTTTGTCGAAGACCGGTCCATGGCTCTGGCTTTCCATGAGATGACAAAGGAGTGGCGGCCTTTAGTTCTGCCACGCCCCTTTCATCCTTCACTCCAACAATCACCCTTCTACCCCGTACACCTGTACCCTCTGCCCGGAGAGTCGCACTAAGAATAGACGGTGATCCTTTGTCTAACGGTGGAAGCCGGACGGGCGACAGCCCTCCTGCAGGACCCACCGCAGAGCCTGCCGCGGGGGACTGTAGCCACTCTCTTTTTCTAACTGGGGTGTCTGGGGGACCGCCAGGGTCCCGCATGGATTTGGACAGGGGACCTCCCTCATTTTTTGTCGACCTTCTACGATTACTTGCGGGAAGTGCAGCTGCCATGCCCGAGGGGCTTATGTCTGAAGCGCCGAGCACAGGGGACAGCAACGGAGGGAGGGCGGCCTCCCCGAGGATGGACTTGGCAGTCATCCCCAGTACTCCTGTGCCGTGGAACCTCTGTGTACTGGAGCCCGGTCGAGAGGAGTGATCTGCAGTCTCCCTTTCCCTTTCCCTCGAAGGCGCCCTTCGGTGGGAGGAAGAACGAACAGAGCGGCCGCCCCCCACCGGTGTGGGTCCCTCAGGTTTGTCTGTCGCGTCTTGTCCCTGGTCATTCCTTCTTCCTGAGGCTCCGTCAGTGGGGAGTGAATCATGACGAATCACTGAGGAGCCCCTGAGGAGAAAATTGGAGTCAGGCTGGGAATTTCTTTTCTGCGACATTATCGATTCGTTACATGCACCAAAAGATTATGTACAGGTAAGAAGTCCCATCATGTCTACACACATCATTCTGCAGAAAGCTGTTTATTGTAACAAAGCAGTCTGAAGAAAGAAGGACTCTCCGATGTCACGTACCATACCGACGCGGATTTTCATCAATTAAGACGTACAGCTATATATATATATATATATATATATATATATAGTAAAGATCGATTCAATTCATGTTCGTGTATATATACGTAAATATATATATATATATATATTAGAATAATTCACGAAAAAAATCTGCAGCTTTTTCGCTCGTTTTGCGCGCTCACTGCATGGCACTCCGACTGAATGAAGGATTTTTTACAATTGTGCGGCTCGGTGGCCACGGCATGCCACGGCCCTAGCTGATGCAGTGCATGCATGGCTGCATTGCAATTCCTAGCTTTTTTTCCGATGGGGGCCTCGGCTTGTTGCGATCGCGCGAAAAAAAGTTTTTGGCCCCGTAAAAGTCAGCTGAGGGGGCTCTTTTCTAAACCTTTAACCAGTACAAATTCCCTTTTCTGACTTGTTCGCACGCAGTAAATTTTCACAAAATTCACGAGTCGATCGATCACATATCGATATATCTTTCAGTCTGACTCATGCAGTGCATGCAAACGTTTTCATGCTACCTTCCTGCAGTTCTCTAGGCAGTTCTGCAATTTGGAAAGACAGAGTTGACCAATACCACATCACTTCAAAGTTGGAAGGGAAAAGAGCGCAAAGGATTGCTGTGGGGAGGCAACGCGAAGCAACCAAGCGCTCATTCAATCATTTCCTTGCGATTCTTGTCCTTGCACTTAGTGCAACACTTCGGAGTCTCTGTCTCCTCTCAAAGTTTCATTTCCCTATCCCGGTGAAGGATGTTCGCTTTCATGGCATTCTCACCAAACATGAGACGCAACAGGAGGACTCCTGGGCTTGACCTGCCGTCATGTCTAACGAAGTCCCGAAGAACTTGCCATGGCGTTGAGGAGACGTGATTGGTCAATTAAGAAGAATGTGCTGGAGTCTCTTCACTCTATTGATCTGCTCAGTCTGCCGCCAAGAACGTGCAAGAGAAGATGCAGAAAGCGTCCTGAGCCCTCTGTGAAGAGCAGGCATGTTCTGGTCCCATCCCAAGGACGGATGACGGAGAGCCCTACCGGTGTGTCATCAGCTTTCTTTTCTCTCTTTCTTGTCTCCTCTGTCTCCAATCTAAATCGTGGTTCGTTTGGACTTCTGCCTTTTGAGATACAAAGGCTGAGTGATCCCCTTTTCTTCTGGAGGGTTTCTTCTCTGTATCTGTCCAGATGGGTGTCTCCGGTCTCTTTTCTTCCGAGTCACAGTCGCTGTCTTCTTCCTCTTGTGCCTCTTTCTTTTCCTGTCTCTGACTTGCAGCAGCTCGAGAATGGATTGTCAACGAGGAGGTGCATCTGAACCACAAAGAGAACAATGTAGTCATCATTGTGCAAGGAGGTGGCCAAAGATGGCTAAAAACGAGAAGACAAGGAGTACTGACACTGCCCACCTCTTCTTGCTCATGAGAATGACCAACAGACCCTCATCGCTCTTTGAGGTGAACTCCTTCCTTGGCTTTCTCTTCTGCAGACAGAGTACGCCTTCCCGTTCTACGAGAGACTTTAAGGGACATCGCTGTGCACTACTTGCATCCTTCTCCCCTGTCTCCTTTCTGAACCCCATTCGGAGTGAGCAGAACTTCGAAAGACGTCTCGTTGCATGGAGTTGGATCGATTGGACATCCTGCATAGCATCGCAACGTCCGCATCTCTACTGCCGCTGCGCTCTTCTCCAAGGTCATTGAGTGGTGGAACTTCAAGAAGACCTTCGATGGTCTCCGGCCGGCAAGGCTTGGACCGCATGACTGATAGAGTGAAGGACCGAACGAAGAGAGAATCGATCGAAGGGCATGCGATCAAATGGAAGCCTCACTCTGTTCCTTTCAAGTTTGGTTGGGTTCTCTTTTTCCTCAGTCCCTTCGCATGCAGTTATGCTCCTTTGCTTTCTGCATACACCTTGATTGATCGTCCGTCCGTCCGTCCGTCCGTGCGCATGCAACAGCCCAGAGGATCGTGGTATGGTCAGAAAAAGATGCGTCAGTTCCCCTTTCTTTCTGTCTTTTTGGTCTTCTCACGCTCTTGAGGACACCAGTGAAACGGCGTGAACGTTTGAGGGTGAGTATGGTATCGTTGGCCACATGTCTCCTATACATGTTGGTTCTTCGAGTTGTATGTTTTCGGTCGCTTGACTCTTCATGCAAGGGTCGTGGCAAGACTGATGCATATACACCATGCCGGCAGGTGGCTCGCTGCGTAGTGATGAGGGTGGGGTCAAAGTGCTACTCCGAGTGCCTTGTGCCTTGCGCGGTCAGCAATGCGGGTCTGCACCACCGTTATGAAGTCCCCTGACCAGGGATGTTTCGGCAAGCCCCCTCCACTTTCATTGCTGTTGAGGTAGAGAGAGCGTGAGAGACCTGCCGCCATATGGTGGGTTGGCAAACGGTCATATGGTGGACCGTTCTTTCTTCTTTTCTTCCTTTGGGGTTCTGGTCTTGTATCTTGAGTGTCTCAATCATGCATGCAGCTTGCGTTGCACTAGGCGTCGCATCCTTGTTCATTGTTCAAGTATGCTCTCGATCCTAGTCTCGATCAGTGCTCTAGTCAGTGCTGCTCGAATGCTTCTTCACGCCGTCATGACGCCGATCCCTTTAGCGCAACAGTATGGTTAGGAGTAACCACTACTTTGGTAGTTGTGTTGCTTTGATATTTGTTTACATTTTAAAACAATAAAAAGATTTTTTTTATTAGTTTTATTCCTGAATAGTTAGTTAGTTAGTGTTAGTGATTAGTGGTATAAAACAAAATAACTGGTGTTACATCAAAGAAACATTTATTATTAATATGAACAACACTTAGTACTATCATACTACTATGACCGAATTACTCCTAACCGTACTATGTATGAAATTGTCATGAATGGCACACATGCAGTGGCATAACTGAGTGATAGTTCGCATGACTTTTGGTTGTTTCTCTATGTATAGTAACTGTTATTGAATCGACGTTGATTTACATCATGTTACTAGTATATAATAATGATGTTATATGAGGTTAGATATAATGTTGCATGTGTAATCAATCAATCAAAAATCAATCAATGTGTGAGGCTAACTAGGAGGCTGATCCGATAGATGCTAGGCCGTGCATTAGATTTTTTAAATTAAAAAAAAGAAAACTTTTTTTTATCTATATGATTTATATCTATGTTTTCTTTTAAATCACCCCCTGAACTATATATGAAATTGAATTGAGGCGGTTAAAGCTGGTGAGCCACTACTTAGGCTCTGGCCAACTACGGGGCATGACATGTAATGTTGGTTTGTTAACCTAGCGCATTGACCCATTCACACACGACAACACGAAATCACGCTAATTTGGCTAGACACTCCTCTACCGCCCTCTACCGCCCTCATACCCGCCAGAGGGCTGAGGCTGGAATAACGATATAAGAGCGATCATCTTTCAGACTTTCTTTTCACTCTACCAGTCCATTTCTTATCGCGTGGCCATTTTACATCATCACCGACAGAGGTACCGGCTCAACCAAAAGAAAAGAGGCCACGTGGAGACAACGAGTCGTCATTCACTCCCTTCCTGTAGCTGCTCTCTTTATCTGTTTGTCATGCACTTCCTGTACCCCACCCAAAGACGGCAGCTAAGAAAGTTAATTGCATACATGATCGACGAGTTCTTTCTTATCTTTCTTCTTAGAACGATCCAAAGTAGATCGAGGTGCACGATTCTCGGTCAACTTGGAGAACAGAAAGAATCATTTGATCAGTGCGGATGAAATTGAAAGGAGATTCTGCACTCCACTGTTTTCTCCCCTTCCTTTTTTACAGACACACAGACGAGAACCCACACTGACAGGCAGATAGAGCAAAACAGAAAGCAGATCGTGGGACCACAACGGGAAAAAAAAATTACCGAGTTGCTGGGCGAGCTCTTTAGGGGCACCTGTGTGGGCACATGCAGATCCCACATGATTCCAAGTTATGCCCAGAATATAATTAAAAAAAAGAACAAAACAAAGGCGAACGACTCCGGCTCTCAGGCTATCCCCGCAGCACAATTCGATCGCTCATTCACCGACAGGACAGAAGAAACAAAGAGACATGCAGGATCAAATTTGGACTTTCTGAAAAAAAAAAGAAATGTTGAACGGCAGGCAGACCGCACAGCTTACCTATTGGTGGGGGAAAGGTAAAAAGAAAAAGACAAAAAGACATGATGCAAACTGCAAAATCGGACTCCACACAGGCACATTGGCAAAAAGGAATTCAAAGAAAACAAATGAAGACGGTCAATAAGACATACTGCTGAAGATGTGAGTGTGCTAAAAGAAGAAAGAGAGAAAGGAAAGCTGCACGAATGTCTTCTTTTCTTCCTGCCCTCCTGTTGCTGCTCTCTCCTTCTTGCCCTCTCTACTTTCATGAGTCTCTTGCAACGGAGCTCTCTTTGTCTCTTCCCCAGCTTCTCTCTGTTGGACTTTTTTTGTGTCCCGTGGTTCTATTTTTCTTTGTTCTTGCACTTCCTCTCCCCGCCCCCCCCAGAGGTTCACACACGCATGCTCCCCTTATGCGGTGCCGGAATGCCGAGATGCATGGACCTCTCCTCGCTCAATCCAGACCAACGCCCCGGCAGGCCACCAGACTGACTTCATTTGACTGATCGATCGATCGATCGATCGCACAAACACACCGCAGCACGAGAGAGTGCGCGAAGCTGCCGGCAAATGACATGCATGCACCCTCGATCCAAAGACCGCCCCTAAGCCCCCCTTCCCTCCTCAAGAATAATCGAAGAAGTCAACAGATCGATCGAAAAAGACGGGTGAAAGTTGTACATCGATCGACCGTTTGCATGGTCATTGATTGTTCGAATCGATTTGTTGGAGCACCTTTTAATAAAATTGCATGTGCATTCATGTCGTTCGAATTTCAAGAAAAGCGGCTGTACTGAAACCAATTTATCAGGCGGTGTCCCCCTCTCTTCTTATTGCAGTATGTTGGCATGCCTGACGTCGTTTGGCTGGTCGAATCATAAAATCTTTGCCCTTTGCTTTCACCCTGTACGACAATCGGTTCACAAGGCGAGGACAGGTATGCAGAGTGTCCTTTGATCTTCACCAGGTTTTTTTTTTCGACTCCTTCTTTGAACATGTGCGCGTCTACATTCCTTCAAGAGGGTGGGAAGACAACACGGCCATGCTAGAAAATTGATCCCGACCTGCCATGCATCGAGCGACCTTCTTTCTTCCTTTCTCTTTGGAAGCCCCCATCTTATCTCTGGGCTCTCTGCATTGCATCACTTTATTCGGTGGGTGCTCTCATTTGTCTTTTTCCTTTGTTTTTGGCCCCCCCTTCTTTTCTTCTACGGTAAGATGCTCTCCTCTTTTCATTTAATTTCCCCCGCCATTCGTTTATTTTGCAAACGGTCAGCGAGAGGAAGCAAGGAAGAAGGAAGGAGCAAATGGTAGAAAGGAGCAAAAGCTCCGAGAGAGGGGAGGTGGACGGAACAGAATCGCGTACTCTAGTGCCGAAGATCTCCTCATCGATGCGTTTGTTTGATGAGAGTCCAGACACGTGTCTCACCTTCCTCCTCTTTTGAATCTGTTTGCTTGCGCTTGTTTATCAGTTTCTTCGTCCTCGTATGCATCACAGAACACGTTGTGAAGCGACTGCTGCTACTGCTGACGGATGGTAAAGGCCATCGGGGGAGGAAAGAACACAGGATAGGCAACTGGAAGAACCCCCCACCTGGAATTTACTGACCGGTATCGAGTGGAGGACAAAACCAAACCAGAAAGGATACACACCCCTGCATACAGCTCCCTTCCCTCCCTCCCTCCCTCCCGCCGTACTTCCTTTCTTCCATCCTTTAAATGTTTTGAAGGACTCCTTGCAGAGCTCATTGGACTCATCATTCCTCTTTTCCCTGCAGGTCTCTCCGACTCTTCCTTCTTCCCTGTTTCCGTGAGCCAGACAGCCAGTCAAACTGACTGACACACACAGACAGACAGACAGACAGGCAGACAGGGGAACCGGCAGTTGGACGAAGAAATTGCCCCGCATATTCTCTCTCCCTCCCTCTCTCTCTGCATGACATGGGGGGTCCGTCAGAGAGAGAGCTGTGCCTAGCTAGGTCTCCGAGGAAGCGACCAGCCAACAATAAAGTCCATCAGGTGCGTGTTGCCAACGGCTCGGGGAGGCCTGCAGCAAGTCCCTGCCCAGAGAGGCAGAGATCCCTTCGGCAGAGACCATCCAGCAACAAGGTCTAAGATGTTGGCCTGAGGGGGGTGCTCCACTCTCGGCTGAAAGGGAATTCTCGACTCCCTGATTTTCTGTATGTACGTACAGAGAGAGCAAGAGAGGTAGACAAGGAGAAGACAAGTTGAACACGAGGACCAGGCAGGGCATAAAGCCTGTGCATGCCTTGCATGAGAAATATGTGATGATTGCAAGCATGTCAATACAGCCTGAATGACTTATTGCGGCCAGATTCAATTTGTAATCTACCTTCACTACGCATCTACTCTTTCTCTTGCAAACTGGTGGGGGTCATGAAAATTGCTCTTGTATGACACCCTGAGATGCAGATTCTTATAAGACGCAAGTCGTCGTTCAACGGATAAATCGATTGGCCGTAGAAGAGACAAGCAACACAGAGTGACAAATACACACAAACACGCAAGCATGCATATCTCTATACCTGTGCTTCTCCACACATACGCGTACATACACACATGAACACATACACGTGAAGTCACAGCTTCACTGAAAGAGAAGGATTGGGAGGAAGGCAGTTGCACGTCATACACGATTTGCTCTACCATTCCGGATCGAGAGAGAGTAGAAACACTACTTCTCGTCTAAGAGTGAAGCCACTTAACTCACCGGAGCACTGGAGTCTCTATTGGGCGAGGTCATAACTGTTAGCAAATACGCGTCCTCTTCGAAAACATCTGAAGAATCCACTTGGCACTTGTACGGGTCATCCCACGATAACTTTTGTGGCAGTGCCCCGATAACTTTTGCGATGAACCCACGAACGGTTTTTTCCAGATTGGAGGAGAGGGGGGACTCTGAGGTCCTCTTGACAATGTCACGAAGGGCCCACAGATCATGTCCCACCCATTCCAGCTGTGACTTCGTTTGGTTTGAGAGCGTGGACCTCACAGAGGTCAGGAAGACTTGCCAACGTTCTGCCAGGTGTCCTTGGGGGATCTGACTGGGAGGGCTGAGAAGAAGATCGCATGCCGAGATGGGGTCTGCAGACTTGATGGTTTCAAGTGAGGGACAGTCTGAGAGGGCCCCCTCCAACTGAGTCTTTCTTTTTGTCTCCTCTGCCTCCATCTCTAACTCTCCTTCCTCCTTGATTCCTGTAAGGGGCACACGAGAGAAGTTCGCTCGACGACGACGAGTGGGACGGGTGGGAGCCGATGAAAATTTCTTGGTGAGGCCAAGGGTTCGCGTGGGGGGATCGGGGGGGGGAGTCGGGGATTCAGGCAGAAGTTCCCATTCCCAGTCCGCGTCCCCTTCCGATGCCCCCAGTGACTCTCTGTTGGATACCGAGGCGTCGAAATTCAAGGCACCTGCAGACGGTACGGTACATGCAGTCAAATCCATACACAGCTATATAGGGCAAGGAAACGTGAGGCAACATTAATTGAAGAGATGCATGTATATATATATATATATATATATTTCGCTCGTCAGAACATAAATGCGTCTGTACCGCTGGGAGAAGCCGCAGCAGCAGCAGCCAAAAATGCAGCGTCATACCGTCTGGTGTGTGTCAACATTGGACTGAAGCTCGCACTTGCATTCTCACAGCTAGACAAAGGGCGCACTAACAGCATGCAGCCTGCGTTATCATTTATCACCCATTTGCTGCTCACACACCCTTCTTTTCTCTCTCTCATACTATATAACTGACGGTATCGAGTGTCCAGAGTACCATCCTCGCCGCAGCGCAGATTGAGAATGTCCACGGGGGCATTCGGAGTTGAGGGAGTCCCGCCCATCTTCACGCACTCTAATTTGTGTGGAAGCGCACGGGTGGAGAACGAAAGTCGCTGAGTATATATACGATGCGCTATCCTCGACGCAGAACACAAAGATTGTGGTGAAGCACTGAAAGGACGTGTCAGAACATTTGACAGTGGCAGGACAGGATGGGGTCGGATCGAGAAGCTCCATACATTGTAAGCAAGCTATAGCTAGGGTGAACTGCCATGCATTTGATCGAAATTAACGCGATCGATCGATCGATCGATCGACTCTCGCGAGATCTTTTTTTTTTGCAAAAAAAAAGCGCTAATTTGCGCTCGCATTTCTCGCGCGCTCATGGCGACATGCAGCCAGCGATCGTTTTGGCAACGCGGCCTTTTGTCACGTTACGCGCGCGCGGCAATTACGCGCGCACAATATCGAGCGAACATGACGATATATATATATATATATATGAACATGCAGAAACTTAAATTAATTAATTGTGGAAACTTAACTTTGATAGTCTCGGATTTGCTTCAGTGAGTCCACAATCAAACGATGGGTTTTCCTGGTGTGACAGAATTTCTTACTTAGACACTGGAGTGCGCCGGACGGCACGGTCATGTGCAGCAGCACAGCAATATATAGACTTTCGGTTTGTGTACGTGTAAATATACATATATACATGCATCTCTCAGCAACATTAATTGTGTAATTAGACAAATGATTTGAATGACAGACGAATCGTCTTCAAGAGGGGGGGAGTTTCAGCAGAGTCTGTATGGGCGAACTTCCAGGAAAAATTCCTTTGAAATGTCTGGCAGTCAGAGGAGAACGCCCTCGAGGGAGAGGGACGGGTTGAGGGGGAGTGCCAAATTTGGAGACACCCAATCGAGAGGCGTTCTGGGTTTGACTGGGCAGTCAATTCTCGGTGGAGGAGGGGGGAGAGATACCCTTTTTCCCCCCCTGAGAGGAAGCCACACTGCTGCAGACAGCAGCCCTTCAGATCAGTCAGCCTCCTCTGCCGGGGTCCGACCGAGGGTCCTCGGAGGAACTTCGAGAGGGCAAAATCTGCTTGATGGGACCTCCTCTAAAATATCGGTCCGACGTCAGTGGTTTGATGACGTACCACAGCAGGAGAAGGGTCAGACGCTGGTCATGGGGGGTTCAAGGACCCGTCGACGGTCCCAACTGCAGCCCCCAGGGTCGGGTGAGACGTTGGTCAGTTTTAATTTCGGTGCAGGCGGGGGGGGACCAGGCGACACTGTGGGGTCGGGGGGGAAGGGCCTCTCTTTTCGGGGCCGGCCCGCTCTTGTGGGTGTGCGGGATGAAGAGGACAGAATTGTTGACTTTGCGCCCCCCCCTTCTACACCGGGAGGGCCCAAGACCCCGGCAGGGGAAAGGCCCTGGATTCCCCGCCCGACCTCCCACGGAAGCATCGGGTTCGGTGACATTGGCCCAAATAGGGGGGGGCCTCTGAAGGCATCCAGAGGGAGAGACGAGATGCGTAGGTCTTCTACTCGTCCTGCCTTTGCACACGGGGGGGGAGGGGGGGTACAGGCGCTCCACACGATCAAATTGGCACCTTTGCAGGGTGCACACGGGTTGGGTTCAACTTTATCCCGTCCGTCTCCTGGTGATGAGAGCGAAGAGGACAATCCAGGATCACTGGGGGCGGATCCAGAGAGAGAACGGTCACATAGACAAACTTCCAAAACAGTTCCGGCAATCCCTGTTGCTCCGATTTCAATACAGCGTCCTTCAGAGGGAAGGAAAACAAAGACTCCCAGCGGACGCCGGCACCGTCTGGTGATGGGAGAGACAAAGGATTCTGCAGACCTCATGTCAGGGGTGGAACCCCAAAGTTTCAATGGGACATCAGGGGCGATACCCTCTGATGCAAGCCCGATTAGATCCCCCTCTAACAGATCTAGACAGAAAAAAGAGAAGGACATAAAAAGCCCCCCAGGTTCCCCAGAGCCTCTGCGAGTCGATGACGGATGGGACGAGACATCATCTTCCTCAGGTTCTGCATCGTCTTCATCCCCCTCTCCCTCAAACAGTAGGAGAGCACTGGACGAAAGCGCAGGAGAAACCCGGACACCCCACGATTGGAAGGAGGAGACCATTCAACAGGGGTTGAAGGCGGCGGGGGCAAGAAAGGAGGAAGAGGAAGAAGAGAAGGATGAGAGAGAAGCACCGAATCTTCAACCCGAAACCCCAAAACGTCCGCAAACAGAGCACGGGTCGAGGGAAAGATCGAAAAGAAGTGAAAGAGGGAGACCGGTAGCAGATGTGTTTGAAGCAGTGATTGATGGCAAGCCTTGTTACATGTCCAAGGTGGAGATGATCGGGGCAGGAAGTTTCGGAGCTGTGTATCTTGCCACTGTCGCAGGGACAGGAGAGAAAGTTGCAGTAAAGGAAATGAATTTGATGCCAGGGAGTAGAGAGGATGCTGTAACGGCACTGGCAGTGCAGAGGGAACTGAAAGCCTTCATCGAGAAGAAAATCAAACACCCCCATATCGTCAGATATCTTGGTGAGTCGGTTGGTTGGTTGGTGGGTTGATCTGCTGTCGGTTTTGTCATTTGAGTTTTTGTCGTTTCCTAATTCGCTTCGTAGATGGAAACTTCAGGGGGGAACCACTTTTTCACGCACGCTTCTGTCTGCCTGTCTGCCTGTATGCCCGTCTGCCTCTCTGCGCACTGGTATTTCTGTCCGCCTACCTGCCTGCCTGTCTCTCTGTCTCTTTGCCTAGCTTTTCATGTCTGCCTTTCTCTTTGTGTTTCTGTCTTTCCATCTGTTTTCTTCTATCTGCATTTATTTCTTCCCTCCTGTCTGTCCCTTCTTTGTTTGGGTCCTGCAGGCCACGAGTGCTCTCGTGACAAGTTGTCGATCTACCTGGAGTACGTCCACGGAGGGTCGGTGAGTGACATCCTCTCGGAGTCCCAAAAGGCAGCTGGGAGGCCTGTGCCCCTCAAGGAGGCCCTGGTGGCGAAGTACACCAGGGAGGTGCTGCTGGCTCTCGAATATCTGCACAAACAGGGAATTGCACACAGGTTGGGAGGGGATGAGTGAGACTGCGGGGAAGGGGGAAAGGGGAAGTAAGGTTCGTGTGCATGTAAGAGAGCAAGAGAGGGGAATACTTTCCAATGATGTGGAGAGAGAGAAGCTGAGGGTGCCGATGGGAGAAGGACATCATGCAGTAACGAAACAGACGAAGGAAAAGCTAGTTTTTGTGCATCAGTTCGAATGTCTGCATGGACTCCATGATCGCTTCTGTTCCGTCTCTTCCTCTTTTCGGGTCCTTCTTTCATCTGCCCGGGATTGTCGTAGCACTTTCCTCTACAGCTGTCTGTTCCTCTTCCTGTTCTCATGTTTGTCTATTTCCGTCCGTCCGCTGAGTTCTCATTTCCGTCCGTGCATGCGTCTGTTGTCTCTCCTCACAGGGACTTGAAGGGCGGTAACATTCTCATCGACACAGAGAAGAGGGCAAAGATTGCGGACTTTGGAAGCGTCAAATTCAACGACACAGGAGAGTCTCTGTGCGCCAAAACGACAGCCGGTAAGTAGACCTCTACACATTTGGCGCGTTTCTGTTTTGTGCTGTGTGGGCCTGGGTGCGTGCATTCAAGGGCATCAGAAATGGAAAAAACTAGAACCAAGAAGACCTTACTTCACAGACAGACACCATCAGGGTGTGTTGGTGAACCTTTTCACTTTGAGATTGAAATAACACTCAACTTTCTCTCTGGAAGAAACCTTCTCCCACTCTGATGTGTCATGAGAGATGAAACGGAAGGGTGGGGAAGTGCGTCAGTGAAGATCAAGACGGAGAAATATGGGAAGAGAGCAATTTGGCACGTTCGCTTGTTTACATCCAAGAATGAAACTTTCTTTGTGTGACCACATGGGTCACTTTGGGATCGGAACTCGAAAAAGAGAAGAAGAGCCAGCTAGAGAAAGCTTGAAGTGCCCTAGCTCTGCTCGGGGTATTTAATTTCATTAGTCAACTCTGACGCCTTTCGCACGAGGTCCCTACGCAGACTGAAACTCCAAACGCATTGACGCACTTCCCTTCGCTTCGATCATGTTTAGATGCATGATGCCTCATACACCTATTTAATTCATGGCCTGCAGGCACCAGCTACTGGTTGGCCCCTGAAGTCCTCAGCCAACAGGAGGGAAGCAAATACGACCCTCTGCGGGCAGACGTGTGGAGCCTGGGGGCGACTGTGGTGGAGATGGCGACAGGCATGTCCCCCTGGACGTACGGGAGGGAGAGGGGGTTCCCTACAGTGATCGCTCTGTCGTTCCATATCTGTAAGGAGGGGGCGCCCGCTCACCCCCCTCTGCCAGAGGACGGATCTGTGTCTGAGGAGCTGCGAGTGAGTGTGCGTTAATGCGTCTCTCTCTTTCTCTCCCTCCCCCCCCCCCCCCCTCCCTCTGTGTGTGTGCGTGTCTGTGTGTGTGTGTGTGTGTGTGTGTGTGTGTGCGTGCGTGCTCAGATCGTTGAAATGGACAACGCGACATTGGTGGAGTGGTGTGTGTTTTCACCTGCAAGCTTCAGGTGTCCTTTACTTCGGCCGTCGCGTTTTCACCTTCGCATCGAAATTTCATGTTGTGGAACGTCCATCAGAATTCGGCTTTCTAATGATCTCTTCATTTTCCTTCATTCGAAAGTCAGGCACACATAAATTTGGTCGATCCTTTCTTGAGGTGATTGTCATTCTACTAGGTCATTCTAGCTATCCGGGGTCCATGGTGTGACGTGGTGGTTTGCTTTGACCACTTCTTTTGGTTCGTTTTTTCATGACCCAACGTGTTATCAAGTGTACGGAAATCTTTGTATGGTGTTAAACTCATTTAATGTCTTCGCTTTTCTGCCATTTGCCAGCCTTCCTCACTCCCTCTCTCTACGTCTCCCTCCCTTAAATTCTCTCCTGCAGGACCTCGTCGTCCAGTGCTGCAAGAGGAACCCAAGGGAGAGGCCGTCGGTGTCCGAACTCCTCAGTCATCCGTTTGTAGTACGAGAAGGAAATTAAACGGGGTTATACAGGTTTGAATCGATCATCAGAATAGCCTCACACAAAAATGCACACACCTACGCAAGCATATACTAGACCTAAATATAGACCGAATCGGATCGTCTTGATGATGTTTCTTCAAAAAACAATTTATTAAGAACATTGACACGTTGATTTTGGCTCTTAATCAAAAACTTAACTTTTGACTTTTTACTGGACTTTTTTGTTACAATTATGATAATTCAATTAATTCATTCAACTTCTTTTGTTTTTGTTAATTTTTGAATCGGAGTGATTTTTTTTAAAAGTTAACTAGTTTAGCGGTGAGTTTAAAAACAGATTCAGCACACTTTCCTAATTTTATTATCACTCTCCAGTTTCATTGTTTTTACGTAAATTTGTAAAACAATAATGGTTAATTGTACTAGAATTTATGGTCTATATAAGTAGGTTTCAACCTCAGGTTTGTTCAAAACCATGATGCGACCAGCCTTAACCGCTTCAATTCTAGCCTCAATTTAATTGAATTCAATTTAATTCAATACTACTATTATGTTAAGCTAGCAAGCAAAACGTACTTTATGTTAGACTTTATCTGAGTTAACATGATTAGAAAGTGTAACTTCAGTGTTATGTGACTTATGTTAGATAGTGTTAGATCACTTTGTGGTTTCGTTACGTACAGGGCACGCCCCACTTTCGCGTCCCGTTCCCCACCCCCCCAGGCCTCTCAATATAGTGGCATTAATTGGCATTGTGACAATAGTGGTATTTAATTTATAAAATATTTTGCCACCCGAAACAAAAATATTTTAGTGCCCTGCCCCGGCCTCAAGAACAGTAAGCTAGTGTTAACTAATGTTAACGGTGATGACTATCACTGGCTGATGCCTTGATATACCTTAACATAGCTCCATACATATACAACATTGCATAAACTCTGTAAAAATTAGTTTGGAACTCATTAAAACATATTATTCTTTCTATAACTCTAGAATTAAGAACCTCCCCCGCCAGGACCTCTGGGCCAACATAAATTACAGACGTATTTATATGTTATAAGATTTTATTTTGATTTTTTGTATTAGAAGCTGACACGTTTGATAAGTGTCACATAGAGAGGTGGATTACAAATTAACTTGTGATGTACTAGCTATCATTTTTCAAGTTTGATTTTTTGAACGGCTTTTTTTTTTAAGTATTGATTTTTCAGCAACGTTTTAATCTTTTTTATACGAGATTTTTTACTCTAGGCTTTTTCACTGGCATTATTGTTTAGTACTAGCTAGACTTTTCAGTACTTTTGAGCGGAACAACATTTCAAAATTAGATTTTTGAGCGGCATTCAGTTTCAACTTTCAAGTAGCCTGGAGCGTCGGGGAGTCATAAAATTAATTGAATCTAAAAAGAGTCGATCAGCGATTATTTTTTATAATAATTTTTTATTATTTTAATTTGAGAGGATCACGAAAATGATAGGGGAGGACAAAAGCATACTATATCTAAGCAGGTCGAGGAATCAGTAAGACGTCGGGATCAGGGACGGCAACTACAGGTAACTAAGCATCCATTGTATGCCTATCTCCAATTCAGTTCACACCGGAAGTCAATATTCAGTCAGATCAACCTTCACACATATTCATACGTTTCCTTCGTTTACTTTCATCAATTCACGCAGATTCTATGCAACAAATTTTCTCAGTTCACATTGACTTCAAGACAAAGAGAGGGTCTTCCCCATAGATTTTCACTGATATACACTGATATTACGAGACTTTCAGATCTGACAGATCTAGAGTTCAGCTACTAATCCCCCCTGATCCCTTCATATTCTAAAAAGAAAAAATTGTTTATAGCTAGGTCAGAGTTGTTAAGTCCCGACAAACCTAAGTACCAAAATCCGATACTGACCCCCCGATCCGAAATTTTTCGGTACTTTCGGTACTTTCGGTACCTTTTCAGTACTTTCGGTACCGGCTTTTTTATATATTCTAAACAGGTTTTTAGAACTCTTTACAGACTGTTTATACGCCGTTAGGACACTAGAATGCTCAAAGATGACTAGCATGAACTTTTGATATCTAATTTGAAGCGCGAGGGGGGGGCGCGTGCCTGCATGGGCCGCGGCGTACGGGCCCTGGGCCGCGCATTGTGTGTGTCTTGCGTATCCTCACATGGATGTAGAACTACCATCTGAAGCATCACCGTCTCTTTACAAGAATTTTGGGGCTGTACACGTGCACCGCTACAAAAAAAACAAGAATGCCGGTCTGAGTCTCTTTTTATATTGTTTCTATCCTTCAATTGATCTCTCTCCTCCAACAGTGATCAACACTGGTCAGGGAGATTTGTGTGCAAGTCCCGACTTTTGCTTAAATTCCGTTTGGAAAAATCTGAAAGTTACCTCTTTGTTTGGACTTTCTTTTTTTTTCTTTCTCTTTTATTGTGCAAGAGGTGGATATCAGTCTCCACCGCCAGGCAGTGGAGGTACAGCAATGCCACCGTCGCCTATTTATCGGTATTTTAAGCGCCTTTCGCCATCTGAGGTGAAATGTCTCCTGTGCAGTGTCTCCTGTGCATCCTCAATTCATGCAAGCAAACAGTTTTACACATGGGTTTTATGCCTCAATCCATAGACCGTTCTAGAAGACAGAAGTCGTAGAACAATCAAAAAAGCTAGAAAAGGCTTTCTTAATTTTAATTTATCATTGTATTTTATTTATTTTGTTTTATGAAGTGTGTTTAAATGATATTGTAACATCAGACTACATATGATTTTTAAGTTTGAGAGTCATTTAGGTCGGTACCAAAAGATCCAATCCGAAATCCGATACCGACCCCCCCTCTGGTACCGAGGTACCGAAAGTACTGAGACTTAACAACACTGAGCTAGGTTTCATTAAAAAGAATTGGTTCACTAATAGTAGGTTAGAATAGTAGGAAAAAAGGAAAGAAAGAAAATAGAAATATGCATGGGTTATCACATTGAAGTGATACAGTGAAGCCGATTTTGACAAAGTAATAAAGTTTGACTGAGGGGGTCACCATGCTATTGGGTATATCAATAGAGTGACATACTTAGGTACTTACGGACATTAAGTCTATCAGTGTGTGGATTAGTCAATTATATTACTAAACTGACTTATTCACCTAGCTTGTTTATGAATACTCAGGGTAACTTAGGGTTTAGCTCAGGGTACAATACAATCACCCCAGTCACTGTGGTCAAACATGATGAACCACTTAGCAGCGCTTGCTTGACAAAATACCTTCCATCATGTCATCATATGATGAAGCTACTTGAGTTGAAGTATAAGGTACCAGCCTGCCGTATATCCATGCTTGCTTCTGGAGCTGGCAGGCCGAGCGTGCAGGCTATGCCGCGCGATGCCGAAGCGCTGTACTGGCCAGGATAGGATTGCCGTACGTGCATTCAATTTTGTACGATTTGTGCCGCACGCATTCAGCACCAGTCAGTTCAGATCGATTCACTTCGTGTAGCTCTAGCTAATCGAACGCCTTTCGGCTGTTCGTTCTACTCTGCTTTGATGGACAGACTATTTCATGAAGTAGTTCTACTATCATGAAGATCTAGCTCTGCATTCCCGATGGCCATCATTTGGTCATTCTCTTTTACTTATAAGTTAGTAAGCTAAGTTTGGCAAGGAGGTTTATCCATCATTGCTTGTAACTCGGTTTGTAAATTTCACCCGACTAAGTCTATGAACCGCATCCAACCGCATATATATGCGACTGTATGCATATATTAGCAAAAACCAAAAAGTCACACAGACATAATTAGATAGACATATACACTTTGATCTTTTAATTGTTACAGTAGGATACTTCATCAGACTGATGCTCTTGAATGAAGCTATACAGACTATGAGTCAACGGTCATACAGAGCTCACTTCGGATATTGTTAAAAAACTTAAAAACTATGGAGCTAACTTTAAAATGCAAAAGGAAATAAATTCAGTAAAAGCTGTAAAAGAAAGAAAAACAAAGAATAATAAATGGAAAAAATATGAGAGACTCACCTTTACTACGCCTAGCATCACGCACTTTGAACTTCAATTAAGTTATAATTCAGAATCTGTGTTGCAGAAGAGAAAACACTCAAAGTTTAGTTCCGTTAGGCCGTGTTAAACACTTTTATTTTCGTTTTTACTAATTTGCTGTGAATTGGTCTCTTTTGGTTAGAAAAACGCCCAACAAATATATAGTAAACCTTGTTTTATTAAGGTCCCAGAATGTCCCAGACTAGTATTGAGTAAAATCAGATCAAATTTTAAAGCCTAATGATGGTACTACTTGTAAGTTAGTAAGCTGAGCTTCACATCAGTACGTGCTCATCTATTATCATTCCTTATTTAATCCTTATTTAACATAATAACTTATAAGTTAGTAAGTCAATCCCACGACTGTTTCACTTCTATCACTACTTACAAGTGTGAAGTGACCGGGGTGATTACAATAGGGCACGATTATATCAGCAAGCCAACATATATGTTGGAGCTCAGGGCTTTGGTTCTAAGACTTGCTAAAAATGTAGCTGAATTCAATTTATATAGATAAAATTTTTGAGCAAACAACAAATGTGTGCTTACTTATCTACGTATATGTATATATATATATATATATATATATACATATATATTAATACATATATAAATGGTGTTATCGGTGTTGTTGGCAACGTTTTATGCTTTTTAAACTTAGACTTGTCTAAATCTGTGCACCCCTACGGCAGAGTTCTTGTGTTATGGTATGTTACGGACTTTGTCCGAGTTTGGGCTTAAGAACCGTCAGTGACACGTACCGCGGGCTTTTATCCGCACGTCGTGCAGCGTTGTAAAGGGAGGACGGGGATAAGGCGGAGGGAGGCTCCCGCAGCCAGCCCACATATTATTAATAGCTGTTTAGCAAGCCTCTCCAGCAAGAAAAGCCCTCCATAACGTCCTCCATACTACTCTATACTTTAAAATTACTGAGCGCCAGTATGTCACTAGAGCCTGTAAAAGTTATATCCTCCATACAAAAAATAACAATAATGGTATTGTGCATCATTCATTTTATATCGTAAGTCATCAAATCCTGAAATTTGAGGGAACAATTGATTCACTTTTTTTTTTTATTCAACTGTATAAGAATGAACACACTTCTAAGCTTATCTGAACCTAGCTTTTGAACACATTCAAAAATTGATTGACATCAACTCTAGATACTTGTACACACAATGCCACATACTCCTTCACTCCTAGCTTCTATAATTTCTCAAAAATTATCTCAACTAAGCTTCACCTACAAGTGTTTATGAGCAGCGGAAGCGTATGAGAGCGCGGAACAATTCATGATCACAAAAGTGCCCCTCAAGTAACTTGCACAGAACTGTTACAGTAAATATTTTGCCTTGGAGGGCAGCTCACTGACCCTGGCCCGCGGGCCTTGAGACTGCATGCACTTACATAAAAAACATTGTCAACGTACACCTAACCAGTTGGTGAGTGCCTCGGGGGCGTATTAGGGCACGTATATTAAGACCAACTCAATCTGGCAAACTCATACAGCCAACTACGATTGTAATTGCAAATATGAAAAATATTTTTATTGCACAAACAGTCTTTTGAGACTTGTAACATATTTCTGATAATATTTGTGAAGTCTGTGCAAATTTTTAAGTTCATATGCACCACCGATTATGTTTGCAAAAAATATGAAATTTTAAAATCGGGATTCAATTTTTTGGGTTTCCGAGGCCGCCCGGCTTAGAATTTTTATATTTTTTGCAAATATAATCGGTGGCGCGTACGAACTTGAAAATTTATACAGACTTCTCGAATATTATCAGAAACATGTTGCAAGTCTTAAAAGACTGTTTGCGCGATAAAAATATTTGTCATATTTGCAATCGCAATTGTAATCGTGCCAAATTGAGTTGGTCTTAGTATATAGGTACATAGCCGGGCCTTGGTGAGAAAAGTGACTGAGGGAGGAATTGAATCCAAGATCATGCACTCGTATGCAAATGGGATGCGCTACTGACTGAGCTGCATGCATGTTGATGGGAAGCGCTCTAGGTCGGATCCGGTAAAATTATAATTGCAGCCGCTTATTTTGACGCACGCACATACTGTCTACTGCCTGGCGACACCGACCGCGACTAACCGACCGTGACAGACAGGCGGAGACAGAACTGAACCCCAGAGGCCTCCAAAAATAAAAAAAAAAAGAATCTGAAAAGAAGAATCGTTTGTTGAAGAGTCGTTGATTGAGAGTGAGTTAAGTGATTCCGGCCAGCAGAGGCGATTGAATTTGACGTAAAAGATAAACTAAGAAAAAATGTGATAGAGAGGCAGGCAGAGTCAGAAACTAAGGGTGGATAGATTAGGGTAGAATCCTGGTAGATTAGGAAGAAACTGGCTTAGGCACGATACCTCATACCGTGCGAACTAACAGCCGGTATGCTGGGACGTGCTATGCATCCACGAACCCTGAAATCAAAAATGCGAGATGCGAGTGCATCACACTGCGATCTCAGGGCCTCTCGGCTGATTTCAGCAGAGCTGAGCTATGCTGAGCTGCCCCCCGAGATCGCATTAATTCAAACCAGCCACCGATGCATGCATGCCCCCTGCGATGCACTCACCTAAGTGGTTGGGTGTATCACGTTAATGTACGCGTGGATAAACAATTAATATCCGAAATTTCAATATTGTATGTATGAGTTCATTTTGACCACTGAGCTATTGAACAAGCAAGTTCATTGCACAATACCTGTCATCGTAGCGGTCCTCACCAAGCCATCTGGACTGTTGCCAGGTCTTTCAGATCGTTCGCAGTCTTTGAGCCTTCCTTTGATGGTCAACCATTCCTCATAATTGATATAAGCTCGAGTGTTGTTTGATTGACGGATCGAGCTTTGCTTCATTGTCCCAGGTCTATACATCGATCAATCAATCCATAAAAACGTCAGGGTCGAGATCGAAACTCAAGCTTCTCACGCAGCGACCTGTCTGTTCTTGCCCTCTTCAAAGCGTGGAGTTGGCCGTGTCAAGCTTTGTGGAGCAATCGTCTTTCAGGTTTGCAGACCTACCTCGTCCCATTGAAATGAACATGATCCCGTCCACTCTCGGGACCAACGCGCAGGACGAGAGAGTCAGTCATGCTGCCCAGAGAGAGAGAGCCTATGTATTTCTGACCTCATTTTCCCTGCGTTGCTTCAATTTACCCGCCTTCTTCCTCTCCGACCCCTTCCATCTATATTCTGCGCATTCCTGTCTTCGCTTTTGCTTTGCTCTCTCTTTTGCTCTTTCCTCCGTTAAACATCCTCTCGACCTTGCACCCCGATCCGCTGATCTGTCCTTCTGCTATGAATTAATTCCCTGCGAGGCTGCGACTCTCTTTCCAGTACCTGCCCTGCCCTCCTTTACAATCCTACCATCCCTCCGTTCTTTTGTCTGCATGGAATTGCTCCCCTTTTCTCCTTTGCTTAGAATTCCTACTTTTTAATGCGCTGCTTCTGTTTTTCCTCTTCTCCCTTCCATCCCTGACTTGTTCCTCCCCAAGCCTCCTCGTTTCATCCACTTTTTTTCAGTAGCCCCCTCTCATATAGTCACTCCTGCCCCTGCTGCTAGGCCCCCATGAGTCTTGCATGCGGTAACTCCTGCCTCTGCCCCCGCTGCTATGCCCCCATGAGTCTTGCATGCGGTAACTCCTGCCCCTGCCTCTGCTGCTACGACCCATGAGTATGATCATAGTTTCTCCACACACAAAAATCCAAACACGAGTGAAAATCGCATCAAAACTTTGCATATCTGCGGTCTACCGCCTCTCTGCGGTCGGATTCCTTCATGCAGCTCCAACTACAGGCTGCCAAAATGTCCCCGAACTAACCTTTCATCTTCCGGGACGATACCGAGATGCAACGCCTCTACGTGAGAAGGGCCGACATGCTCAAGAAAAAGTACGAAGAATTTAGTCACGTCCTTCTGTACGCAGACGCTGGATTGCTGGAAATCACTGGTAAGCACAGACAACAAACACACACACACACACAGAGAGAGAGAGAGAGAGAGAGAGAGAGAGCGAGAGAGAGAGAGAAAAAGAGAGAGAGGGAGAGAAGTACAGCCATGTGGGTCTGTCGCCGCCACCGCGAGCGACGCCGCCATCGGCCCGCGCCGCCACGCCGCCGTGCATACGTTTCCATGCATTGTATTTCTGC